>JASDQU011404298.1:25001-40231 GCA_032191745.1 Picea mariana
CCAAAAATGTTTGAAAACATTTCAACATTGGCCCCATTCACAGGTTACTGTTGTGCATGTCTAGTCCTAGTACAATGTATTTTCATTGTTCCTTTTAAATTTTGTTTGATAGTAAACACGTTTCCACATCTAGTACTACAAGGACATATTTTTATTGTGTTGATTAAACAATGAACGAAAAAAGAGGGATTTTTCATCACAACTATGATGCAGATACATTAATATATATTATACAATGTAGAACCTGAAAGAAAAATGATGAAAGGCTGATGCAAACTTAAAACTTGTGTCAAGCAATTTGTGCACTAATTTGAAAAAAATATAGGGTTTATGCTTTTCTTAATGAATTYATGATTGAAACAAGTGGGTGTGTGAGTAAAATTTGAGTCCAGAAACCCTCCCATGTCGTTAAGGCATGTGAATAGTCTATCCATGTCAAATTTTAGTGCATACAGAAACAATTTGAAAAACTTTCAACGTTGGCCCCATTCATAGGTTAGTGTTACCCATGTCTAGTACTCCTATTACAATATATTTTCATTGTTCCTTTTAAAATTCATTCAACAGTACACACGTTCCCACATCTAGTACTGCAAGGACATATTTTTATTGTGTTGATTAAACAACGAACGGAGAAAGAGATATTTTTCATCACAACTATGACACACATACATTAATGTATAATATACAATGTAGAACATGAAATAAAAATGAATAAAGTCTGATGCAAACTTGAAACTTGTGTTAACCAATTTTTGCACTAATTTGAAAGAAATATAGGGTTTATGGTTTACATGATGAATTGATGATAGAAACAAGTTGGTGTAATGTGAGTCTAATTTGAGTCGAAAAACCCTCCCATATTGTTAAGGCATGTGAATATTCTATCCATGTCAAATTTTAGTGCATATAGAAACAATTTGAAAAAATTTCAACATTGGCCCCATTCACAGGTTACTATTGCCCATGTCTAGTCCTAGTGCAATGTATTTTTGTTCTTCCTTTTATAATTCATTTTATAGTACACATGTTCCCGCATATAGTACTATAATGACATATTTTTATTATGTTGATTAAACAATGAATGAGAAAAGAGAGACATTTCATCACAACTATGACACAGATACATTAATGTATAATATACAATGTAGAACCTGAAAGAAAAATGAGGAAAGGTTGATGCAAACTTACAAATTGTGTCAACCAATTTGTGCACTAATTGTTGAAAAAGTGTCTTCAGATATGTAATTCTATTAATAAGGAAAAGTGATTACAATCTAAAGTGAGAATTCATAATCTACTTCTTAACCTCACTTAAAGAAAGAGCTAGTTTTTATAGCTCAAATCTAGACTAAAATCTACGAGAAAAAACAATCACATAATCACATGAGTATGATATGTGTCCTTTACATAGAAGCTAGGTTTCCTTATCCTAATAAACTAGAATAAAGTAATTTCTAAGAACATTTATACTAGAAAATATTTAGACTATAAAACTTTAGGATTATGAGGCTAACAATCCCCCCTTTAATCCAGAGGTTCATTTTTACAAACACCAAGTTCATCTATGAACTTAGTGAACTTTATTCTACCCAGAGGTTTGTTTAAAATATCTGAAGTTTGATCTTTAGATGGATAGAACTGAGGCTTGATGATGTATTTCATGATGAGTGATCTGATGAAGTGGTACTTGGTGTCGACATGTTTAGTCTTTGAAAGAAAAAATGGATTGTTGGCCATATTTATTGTTGACTTACTTTCGATCAATAAGGTAGTTGGTGATTTATGAGTTTCACCAAGATCCTGTAAAATTCTACGTAGCCATATAATCTCACACGCTGCTTCCCAAGCTTATATGTACTCTGCCTCTGCTAAAGAATTTGTAATTATTGTCTGTTTTTTACAATTCCAAGATACTGTTGTTCAACCCATATTCATTAAATAACCTGAAGTAGATTTTCTATCATTAATGTCACCTACAAAATCAACATTTGAATATCCAACAAGTGTAAAAATCTAGTTCCTTGTAGAGAAGAACAAAATCTTTTGTACCTTGAATGTATATTAGTACCCTTTTTGCTAAATCAAAATGAATTTCCCTTGGTTCCTACATAAAACTTGAAATTATACTAACTGACTATGACAAATTTGGTCAAGTATTTGTCAAATAAATGAGACTTCCAACCAATTTCCTATACTTTGTACTATTTACTAATTCCCCCCCTTCAAATTTTGAATGTTTCATTTTTTTCTCCATGGGGTTAAGAGAAGCTTTACAATCTTCCATGCCAAATTTATTTAACAATTTAGTGGCATACTTAGTTTGAATAAGGAATATTTGGTTAGGATGTTGAGATATTTCAACTCCAAGATAATAATGAAGTGTCCCTAAATCAGTCATTTTGAAACCTGCTTTAAGTTCTTCCTTAGCTTGTTTGATGTGAGCTACATTATTTCCTTTTATGATTAAGTCATCAACATAGAGTATGAGTGTCACCGTGTTCTTATCTTGCATTCAAAAATACAATGTATCATCTAATTCACTCCGCTAAAAACCCACCTTTTGTAGGTACTCATCCATTTTTGCATACCAAGATCGAGGAGCTTGTTTCAAACCATATAAATCCTTCACAATTTTGTTAAATTTATTTTCTTGTCCTTTAGCTTCAAAACCTTGTGGTTGAGTCATCAAAATATCTTCCTTTAGATCACCATTCAAGAAGGAACTTTTGACATCCATTTGATGTAATTTCCAACCATTATGTGCAACCAAATTGATAACCATTCTGATAGTATTCCATTTAGCTGTGGGTGAAAATTTTTCTTCATAATAAATTCCTTCATGTTGAACAAAAACTTTAGCAACAAGTCTTTCTTTGTACTTGCCAATTTTACCATTGGGCTTTTACTTTACTCGATAAACCCATTTTCAACCAATGGGCTTAACATCATGTGGAAAATCAACTAAATTCCAAGTCCCATTTTCAAGTACTGAATCATATTCATTAATCATTTCTTCCTACCATTATTTATGTCCAGTCGCTTTAGAAAAAGAAGTAGGTTCAATGGAAGCATGAGAAAAAATAACTTTTGCTCTTGAATATCCCCTAGTTCATGTTTTGTTCATTTCATATGAATGAACATATTTGAGAAGTTTTTCATCCCACTTTGGCTTCTTATGTTGAGGAGATTCTGGATCTAAATCACCATTATTGTTGAAAAGAGGATTTTCAAAAAGTGAGGCTCTTCTTTCATTTGAAATATATGAGGTTGAAGAAGAAAATTTTGAAGATTTTGTATCAGAAGTGTATTTTGTCGTTTCATTATCAGATGAATCAGAAGAAATTTTGATAAAGATATGTCTTCTGGAGTGACAAAGTCTTTTTCAAACCAAAATGATTGCTTTGACTTGTTGAATTTACCTTTACCCTTAGTGTTTTTATTCTCTAAATGACTAAGGAGATGATTAATCTCATCTAAACTGTTACTTTCAATTTCATCAAAAATGAAATCTCTACTGAAAATTAATTTTCCATTTGAAAGTAATCTATACCCTTTCTTTTCATCAGAGGATCCAATGAAGATACACTTCATAGTTATGTTTTCTAATTTAATTCTATTTTCCTTAGGAACTAAAGCATAACATGTTGAGCCAAAAACCCTAAGATGATTTACCTTGGGTTTAAAACCATACCAAGCTTCATAATGTGTTTTTCCATATAAAGTTGATGTAGGTGATCGATTTATAATATAAACTATAGTATGTACTGCTTCAACCCAATATTTTGTGCTCAACCATTTAAACTGCATCATAGATCTTGACATGCCCATGAGAGTTTTGTTCATCCTTTCAGTAACTCCATTCTACTGTGGAGTATAGGAATTTGTCAGGTGCCTCTTAATTCTATTGTTTTGACAATAATCATTGAATTTAGTTGAAGTGAATTCACCTCCATTATCAGTTCTCAAAGAAGCAATCTTTTCTCTAGTTTCATTTTCAACCATGTGTTGAAAATTTACAAAATTTTCAAAATATTCAAACCTTGCCTTTTAACAGTACACCCATGTCATTCTAGTGTGGTCATCAATGAACAATATAAAGTATCGACATCCACCAAAAGAATATTCCATTGGACCACACATATCACTATGAATCAACTCCAAATACTTTGTTTCTCGCCATGAGCTGGTTGGAAAAGATTCTCTCTTTTTCTTGCCTAAAATACAAGCTTCACACTTGGAATTTTCTTTCTTAAAATTTGGTAAGCCCTTTACCAAATCTTGGGACTTAATTTTCAAAAGACTATCAAATTTTAAGTGACCAAATCGAAAATGCCATAATCTGAATGAAGACATTTCAGAATTCACTATTGTTGCAACCTCTTTATTTCATTGGATGACTTTCCCATTCATTCTTAGTAACTTCCCATCTTCATATACAATCATTATTGTTTTCAACTTATCCTTCTCTGAATTAATATTCACCAAACCATCTTACATTAAAATTTGATGTCCAGTTTTTCTAATTGTGACTAAGGATAAAAAATGTTTCTTAAAAGATGGTACATACCAAACATTTCAAATCCATTTTTCACCAATTCCAGGGAGAAAACATTTCACTGAACCTTTTCCTTGAGGTATATGAGTTGTATCATCAGCTAAATAAATGGGATTTAGTTGAACATCTTTGTAATTCCAAAAATAGTCTCTGTGATAAGTCATATGTTGAGTAGCTCTTGTGTCCAATATCTAATCATTTTCAAATGAATCTACATGTTCAACTATTGAAAAAACATATTCATATTCATCATCCCGATAATCTTGACCTTCTGCATATTGAGATGATTGTTGAGAATTTGAATATGATGTCTTCTTAAATTTTGGCAATTGATCACTACTTGTAAGACAATTTGATGCATAATGACTCATCTTTAAACATCTTTTACATCTTACTTGACTAAGACTTATGCCTCTTACTGAATGTGCATTGTTATTGGGAGGATTAATATGAAATTTTGTTGATTAAAATTGCTATGACCTCTACCTTGACCACGACCTTTGCCACGGCCTTGAGTAGAAGACTGATTCTGAAAATTTCCAAAATTTGATTTTCCTCTTCCTTTAGAACTTTAAGCTTTAGTGAAAAGATAATCTTCTCTTGATTGTTTTTGTTTTCCAAAATATTTACTTATGTTGAGCTAGTAATTCACTAAGTGAATCAAAAGTCACAGTTGATAACTTACCAGTTATTTGCAAATTCTCAAGAAAATTCTTATAAGATGGAGGCAAGCCATTTATTACAATGGAGACTAGAAAACTATCTTCAAGTTTAGAAAAACCACCTTTGATGATTTCCTAATGAATGTTCTTAATCCTTGAAATGTATTCTAATACATCGCCATTATCTGCTAATCTTTGTTTAAGCAATTTCATTTGTAGATCAACTCTTTAAGATGTAGCAGGAGTATCAAACAACTTCTTTAATAGATTCAAAGAAGACCATGCATCTTTGGAATTCTTAATATGAACAAACATGTGTTCAATTACAAAAGAACGTAGCAAAGGAAGTTCTTTTTCATCTTTCAAATTCCATTTTTCTAAAGAAGTAGCATCGGTTGTCTTAGTTGGAGCAGTATCACCATCACATATATCATGCCATAATTCATTATCGACAAAAGTGTTCTACATGTGCCGACTCCAAGATTTCTAATTCTTGGGTCCATCTAACTTATTTGATTCTTTGAATAGATTGATTAATTTAGACATGATTTTTGTTGCAATATTTTCACAAAAACTTGAAAAAAAGAGACACAAGGTGCCAAAAAAAGAGAGTACATAATCCACACAAAAATAGTACATTTAAGGGCTTGGCCTTGACCCTTTAAAAGTCTCATTGGAAATGGAGTTTGAGAGATTATTTTATTGGACTCTTCTCAAAATATAGAGTTTAAAATATGGAGTTTAAAATATAGATAGCCTTATACAAGTAATAAAATGTGCCCCCCTTGAACTAAAGTCACCAATGACTTAAAAGATTACAATTCAAATGTCTAAAAAAAAAAAACACTTCAATACAGTCCTCAATATATTCCTCAATCCGGTCCTCAATACAGTCCTCAATCCAGACTTCAATCTGGTCCTCAATATAGTCCTCAATCCAAACCTCAATCTAGTCCTCAATATGGTCCTCAATCCTAACCTCAATCCAAACCTCAATATGAACAAAAAAATTATGCAACAATTTTAGTAATTTTAATATCAGATCAAAAAACGCCCATTAAAATAGCGTTAGAGGGGCTTCAAAAGAGGACATGCAACAATAATTGTGACATGAAAAAGAGATCTTGGTGGGTAAAATATGACCAATCTGATTCGTGCATGAATGGAGATGCATTCGTTCCAGGTTTATCTGTGGCCTCTACCAGGAAGGATGATTGTTGTTCTTCAAAAACTCCTTGTTTGTATCAGATACCGTATCAAAATTTTTTTGAAGCAGCTGTAAATGGAGATTCGGTCTATAACATTGTGGAATTCTTTCCAGAAACATTGTGAGCACGGAACATAGAGAATTCATCGGTAAAAATGAGTAGATTAGTTTCCAAATATGTAGAGGTGAAATCATTGCAAGATGGATCATATGTTCCTTGGCCTCACTCTCACAAAAAGAAGATCTAGTGGTTGTCGTTCCAAATCAAAATTGTCCTCTAAAAAACTTAGCATTGGGAAGGTGCAACACTGGGTGGATCTGAAATCAAAATTTGAAGGAAATGAATTCCTTTTAATTTTATGTTGTTTCTTGCAGGAAGGGATGTGTCTCGAAATTTCTAGAGGGATTTATTCTCCAAAGATACAAGATCTGATTCATCGATTCAAATATTCCTTTCAACTTATCTAATTCCAGAGATTCAATCTCATGACTATCTGATAAATTTAGAAGTGATTCACAATCCGATCCTTGATATAGTCCTCAATACAGACCAGATCTAAAAACTTATAAAAAATATAGAATCTACATCTCTGAATTTAAATTGCCAGATTTATAAAATGATCTGAAGCAATTGTTTACAAATGACTCCTTTTAATAAAATAGCAATGGATCTATGAGATATGAATAAAAAAATGAAAAAGTACACTTTTATCTACCTAGATCTCTTAGATTTACAGGAAAGAAAGATGCAATTAATCAAATCTACAAACTTGAAATTTGCAAATCTACAAGTTTACCACTCAAAAAGATGAATCAATTAATGAAAACATTAATTGTTGTAATCACAATAACAATTTTCCTTATTTTAGAAAACAACAACATATTACCTTAGTATTGTTTCCCTTGTGTTTGAAGACATCCGTGTTGATGTCAAGAAGTCTTCCTTGCTTCCTCGATCCATCAAAAATTCTCTTCCATCACAATTTTCACCATGGATATCATACCATGTTGACAAAGTGTCCTCAGACGCATAATTTTATTAAAAAGGGAAAAGTGATTACAATTTGAAGTGAGAATTCATAATCTACTTCTTAACCTCACTTGAAGAAAGAGCTAGTTTATATAGCTCAACTCTAAACAAAAATCTAGGAGAACTACCAATCACATAATCATATGAGTAAGATAGGTGTCCTTTACATATAAGCTAGGTGTCCTTATCATAAAAAACTAGAATAAAGTAATCTAAAAATATTTATACTAGAAAATACTTAGATTATAGAACTTTAGGATTATGAGGCTAACACTAATTTGAAAGAAATATAAGGTTTACAGTTTGCATGATGAATTTATGATGGAAACAAGTGGGTGTGTGAGTCAAATTTGAGTCCATAAACCCTCCCATATCGTCAAGTCATGTAAATAGTCCATCCATGTCAAATTTCAGTGCATAGAAACAATTTGAAAAAATGTCAACGTTTACCCCATTCGTCGGTCACTGTTGCCCATGTCCAGTACTCCTATTACAATGTATTTTCATTGTTCCTTTTAAAATTCATTCGATAGTACAAACATTCTCTCATCTAGTACTGTAAGGACATATTTTTATTTTTTTGATTAAAGAATGAACGAAAAAGAGGGATTTTTCATCACAACTATGACATGCATACATTAATGTGTAATAAACAATGTAGAACTTGAAATAAAAATGAGGAAAGGCTAATGCAAACTTAAAACTTGAGTCAACCAATTTGTGCACTGATTTGAAAGAAATATAGGGTTTATGGTTTGCATCATGAATTGATGATGGAAAAAAGTGGTTGTGTGAGTCAAATTTGAGTTGAGAAACCCTCCCATATTGTTAAGGCATGCAAATAGTCTATCCATGTCAAATTTCAGTGCATACAGAAACAATTTGAAAAAATTTCAAAGTTGGCCCCATTCGCAAGTCATTGTTGCCCATGTGTAGTACTCCTAGTACAATGTCTTTTCATTGCTCCTTTAAAAATTCATTGGACAGTACACATGTTCCCGCATATAACACTACAAGGAAATATTTTTATTGTGTTTATTAAACAACGAATGAAAAAAAGGGTCTTTTCATCACAACTATGACACACATCCATTAATTTATAATATACAATGTAGAATCTGAAATGAAGAAAGTACGATGCAAACTTAAAACTTGTGTCAACCAATTTGTGCACTAATTTGAAAGAAATATAGGGTTTATATATGATGAATTGATGATGGAAACAAGAGGGTGTAATGTGAGTCGAATTTGAGTCTAGAAACCCTCCCATATCATTAAGCCATGTGAATAGTCTATCCATGAAAAATTTTAGTGCATACATAAAAAATTTAAAAAATAATAAATGTTGGCCCCATTTGTAGGTTGTTGTTGCCCATGTCTAGTCCTAGTACAATGTATTTTCATTGTTCCTTTTAAAATTTGTTCAAAAATACACACATTCCCACATCTAGTACTACAAGGCCATGTTTTTATTATGTTGATTAAATAATGAGAAAAAAAAGAGGCATTTTTCATCACAACTATGACACAAATACATTAATATATAATATACAAGGTAGAACCTGAAAGATAAATCAGGAAAGGCCAATGCAAACTTAAAAATTGTGTCAACCAATTTGTTCACTAATTTGAAAGAAATATAGGGTTTATGGTTTACATGATGAATTGATGATAGAAAAAATTGGGTGTGTGAGTCAAATTTGAGTCCAGGAATCCTCCCATATCGTTAAGGCATGCGAATATTCTATCCATGTCAACTTTCAATGCATACAAAAACAGTTTGAAAAAATTTCAACGTTGGCCCCATTCACAGGTTACTGTTGCCCATGTGAAATGCAAAGTCCCATTTTTCATCACAACTATGAAACACATACATTCTTCATAAGTCATGGGCCAAAGTCCCATGTTTTCAAACATTTTCAATGAAGATTCTATAGAAATGACAAATGGGTTCATTGAAACTTCGTTGATGCAATATTATGACAACAATGATGACATCTATGATCATGATGGTATAAAAATGAATGAGCTTCTCTTGGTTTCAAGAATAATTTATCATCTACTGAACAAGGCCAACCACGTGAAGATGGAAGATCATATGGTCCCTCCCCTCCCCCTCACATTACTCTCAATTCCCCAATACCCAATCTATAAAATAGAAAATAATCGAAAGCAACCTAGCTATAAGATTCATGCAATATAGAAACTACAAAAAAAAATTAATGAAGGTAAATGAAATTATGTGTTTTTTAAATGATATTTTTAGTTTCACAATTATTAATATATTACCTCTCATTTTTTTCATTCTACCTTTCCCCAATAGATGCTCCTGATCTTCAAATTTTTTGATGGAGTTCACATCCCAAATGCGATCTACTGCATGCATAGTTGGCACTGCTAATTTGGGAAGATAATGACCAATATACACCATGGATTGATATACCATACATCCCTCCACCATATAACCAAAGCCTTCAATGATTTCAAGTGTCTCTCCACCATCCACACTATCCTTGTGTTTACAGGTCCACAAATTTAAATCTCCTCAACTTGGTGTATGAGGTAGTGTTCTTGTGCATTGAAAAATGTTGGAGGTATATACTTTTTCATTTCACACATTAGCCGAGGAATTTCTCTCTTCCAATACCTTATATCATCTTCATGGATTTCTTTCAATGACAACCATCTACATGAGATCATGACACAAGAAAATAGCATGTTTCAACATAACATAATATCCTATATTACATTACAAGTAAAACACATTTCATTAAGTACAAAAACAAATTGAAAGAACATTTTGCATATAAATCACAACTACTTACATTGTCTATTTTCCAAGATCATATATCAATTGTTTTACATTGTTGTCAAAGTCATTTGGGAGAGATAGTGGTAGAACATACTGTAACAAAAACAATGAATCGTTATTTGTTTTGATCAAAGTAGACAAAAAAAAAAAAAAAAAACTTAAAAGATGTATAAGGCCAATATATATAAATATATATACCAAAATTATTACCTTAATGAAGGTGTGCCAATCATGTGTTTTTACCCCACCAAATTCACCTTTCTTCATTAATATATTATTTATGTTTGAAGCAAAACCCGTGGGAAATTTAATTCTTTGAATGAACTCTTTTACATCATTGCGTTGTTAATAACCATGGAAGGTTATTTCTGTCTAGTCCATCTAGATTTGATCAGATCATAGTTCGCATTGCATGATTGGCTTCCTAAATGTCAGTACAATTTTTGACAATTTTTTCTTTATCCCTCCTACCATCTATGATTCAGCATAATGTTTATGTCACATTCTTTCGGATATGCATTGTATCAAACAAATGATTTATTTTTAGCTCCTCATAGTAGGAAAACCTCATGAATTGAGTGGGATAACATTTCATTCCTCGTGGAAGCCCATTATTAATACCTTCATGATGGCGACCTTCATGAAGAATAAAAGAAATCACAAAAATAATTATCAAATACGGTAAAATAAATTGAATGATTAAAATAAACATTCAAAACATTACATGATATACGATACATAAATAAATTGTGTACCTTGACGATTTATATTATATTCCAACCTCCATAGGTGAGGTTTCATTCTTCGTGGTTTTAGACCAGTCTCTTATTTCCCATTGAAAAGATGTTTTTTAGTAGTACGATACCTATCATTCTTAAGGAGGAGGTGCCTATACTCATCAAACACCACCTTTCCTAAACTTTTTGAATGACGATACTTCATCTTAGGACCACAAACTAGACATGCAAATTTACCCTTTTTTTGAAGACCTACAACAGATGGATTAATGTCAATTATTATACGATGAGATTATTTAAAAATTAAACATGCAACATGATATCTTTAAAAAATTATATAGTATTAAAGAGAAATAGAATTCTACATACCACAAAAATGTGTTAGTATTGGGGAATCATGAATTTTCCATACAAGTATTCCACGGAATTTAAATTTCTTCTCCCTGATTGATTTACAGATGTCATACATAGTTATGCCAACCCATAAATTTAGTATCTCGTCGATAACAAGCTCAATATATACATTCATATATTTAACCTGGTACTTACCTATTTTTTTGAAATTACACATAATTATTGTAACCATGATATGTATATATAAGTAAATAAATAAACAAAAGATATTATGCAAAAAATGAAACAAATGAAAATGTTACATTCAAAAAATTAATGTAAACAAATTATACCTAGAAAAATCATTGTCAGCATTATGTGCTCCCTCTTTATTGAAATCCAAGGAGGAATGTTATTGTTGATAACAAAAATAGGCCACACTAATTAAATAGACCTAATCTCTCTAAATGGATTAACGTCGTCAACTGCCAATGAAAGCCTAACTTTACGAGGTTCATCTTTGAAATCTTCCCATTTTTCCTCAATTTCCCTAAATGCATAACCATCAACAAGCATTCAAAGAAAACCATCTCCACTTATTTTACATGCATGGTAATCCCTAAATTGTTCTATGCTTTCACACCTAAACAATCGATGCAAACGTGGAATTATGAGAATATGGCGAAGAACCTTTCGAGGAACACTTTTTGTTACTTGATCGGTTTGATATCTATTGATAAGACATCGTGGGCATTCTGTTTTCGAAGCTTGTTGTCCATAATATATAATATGATCATTAGGAAATGCATCTATAGGTGTAACAACCCTAGTTGAATATATGTTTAGGGATTATTAAGTAAAAATTAATTAGGGGATTAATTGTCTTAACATGGTTTTAGCTAAACAAAGATTGGCATAATAAAACTAATTAAATATTAATTAATTAATTAATTAATTGTTATAATTTTGATTAATTAATTAATTAAATTAATTACTTATCACATTGAATGAACAAGTTAATAAATTTAAAAATATTAATATATTATATTGTTTAAATTAAAAGGTTACGTATACGGAGGGGATAAGGGGCATTAATAAATGGATAGGGAACATTAATAATTGGATAAGGGGCATTAACTATGTGGATAAGGTAATGAATGTAGAGATAAGGAAATAAATGAGGAGAAAGGGCGGTGAAGGAGGGATAGGAGCGGAGGAGGCTTACTGATTTGGAGAGGATCATTCAACTTGGATTTTGGGGGGAGGGTTCTCTGGGATTTGCACAGGAGTTGAGTTCTGTAGTTGGGAAGGTTTAGTATAGGGGGCACCAGTTTGATGGAGGTTTTGGGCACGAGGGCCAGGATATCCATATGGTATCCTGGAGCTAGGAAGTTGTCCTAGTTGGTAGGGTGGAAACACGGTTTGGGTAGAGTTGGTTTGTGGCTTCAAGTTGGGAAAGGCAGCAATAGGAAGGTCAACAAGACAAGTGGAAGCAACAGGAAGGTCAACAAGACAAGTGGAAGCAACAGGAAGGTCAACAAGACAAGTGGAAGGTTAGCATCAGACCAAGGTATTTTAATTTACGTATTTGTTTTATGCAATTTAAGGAATATGAAGTGTTATAAGGCTTTTCGTAAGCTATTATGTTTAGCTCAATAAAAATAAATTTTATATGTGTTGGTGATTAATTTATTTGTGCAATTGAAATGATTTATATCAAAATTTGTATTTATAGTCACTACACATGGTATCAGAGCCCTGGTTCAAAATCTGGAACCAAGGGCCTACCTACCTACCTACCTACCTACCCACCTAACTTGTAAGCCAAGTAACATTGAAACCTTAAGAAAACCCTGAATATAGAAGAAGGAGAAATATGTAATAAATTCCCCATAGTGTCAAGTCTCTCTCCACTTATTCAAGTCACCTTCACACCTATAAGGGTCTTGACCTCCTGCAAGAGGTAAGAAGTACAAAGACTAAAGAGCATTAGGTTCAAAAAAAAAATCTTAAATACAAAAGAATATAGAAATGCCCTACTTCTGTTTTATTCTAGCAGAGGTTCTTTAAAATAAAATACAACATTCTAGGTTTAATAATTCAAGGTGGAATTCTAAGTGCAGTAGGCCTGTTGCAAGCTAGAGCCAAAAGGACTTTGCTAAAGTGGCATTTGTTCAAACAAAGAGTTCAAGTCCTGTACTCACTTCAATATTCACACATTTAACTTAATTCATTGTTAAGCAATAAGGAATAAGTTGGTTGTAACTGTTCAAATTCAGTATTCTTTCCTAAAGAGAATTATGCACTAAATTTTGAAATAAAATGACAAATTTAAATTTGAAAACCATAAAAGATTTAAAAATCTGACTATAATGCATTGTGGGCCTAAAAGTGCATAAACCCTTACAAAAAAAACAGCAAACGCAAGACGCAAAACCAATGAGAAAGCCATTGACGCTACAGGAGGTGCCATACGTAGGTGTCCAACTCCTCCAAACCTCTTCAAAAGATTTTGCGAGTTTCAGGGAGACTGCAATGGCTAATTTTGATCCGAGAGTTGGCCATTTCCAAGCCGCCATTAAAGTTTTCAGCAAGGGAAAAACCCAGCTACTGCAGGAGGCAAACTGTTCATAGCACATGAATCAAGGGGCTGAAGCATTTGAAATTTCATACTTCCTTGTTTTGGAGGAGGAATTCGACAATTCATGCAAAAGTGAGGATGCGGGTGATCAATCTTACAACTTTAACACTATCGAGTTTGGACCAAGTTTCCAACGTGAATGTGCGTGCTCTTCTCCCGGCAATCGCCATGAAAGGTAAGGAAAAGAAATAGCATCATCCACAGAGGATCAAGGAATAAAATTCGCGCATATATTAAACCATGTTATATAATAAATCATGCCACAAAGATACATAGACGCCCTAAAAATCGTGCATATATTAAACCATGAAAGAGACACAGATACATAGATGCCCTGTTCTGTCTAGCAAACACATGCACATAAACTATACACAGAATAGAAATCGACCAAACAGACTGGAGAATCCAATTTTATCACAAGAGCAGGTACAATTTGCAGACGAGAAGTGGTTTGGAGAGAAGAGACAATGAAAAGAAGTATGAGCAGAGACTATACAACGCTGACCTCGTCGAATAGTCTTCAAAATTATTTATCCTCAAACAATCTACTTCCAAATAGAAATTATTTTCTGGGACTGTGTAATATACACGGATATCATATTCTCCAATGACAAAGCGGCCGAATCCAGCCGACGGAGGGAGAGGGAGCTACAACAAAGATCAAAGCACCAACTACCAATTTTGCCACGCCAAACTCAGCCAAGGAGAGAGAGATCACGTGGCCTGCAAACACCACACAAAACAAAAACAAAAAATTATCAAAAAAAAAATTAATTAATAAAACAAAACAAAACAAAAAAACCCAATAGTCAACGCACAGCACCGAGACCTCCCCTATTCCATAGTTGATGGACAAACGCCACAACTCTGAGAAAATTTAAAAAAATATTTGTATCAAATTGCAGTGATGTTACGCCAAAAGAAATACCAACCCTACACATAACGCCATGAGAAATAGCTGCGGCCATTACAAGAGCTCTGACCATTTCCAGAGCTCCACCGTAGTTGCAGAGAAGGAGAGGCTCAGGGTGCGTTCGCAATTGAAACAAGCTACAGGACGATTAGGTTTAGGGGTATTGAGAGTCTACATGTAGGGTTAGGTTTAGGTCAAGAGGATGCTGGAGGAAGCATGGCGGGCACGTGGAATACATACGTGCATGCACTTTTTTTAAAATTATTTTGATTTTCTTCAATTTCAAATTTCCTTTATAAATTGTGCGTGAGTTCTCGTTTAAATTATTTATTTATTT
>JASDQU011404299.1:0-13653 GCA_032191745.1 Picea mariana
CCCCACACTCATTCACCCCCCCCCTCTAAGTGTGGTAGGTGTGTCCAACAAAAAAGTAATTTCTTTATGGTCAAAATCTGCATGCAAGTCTGACCCTAGTTTGCTAGTCCGTAGGGTATTTTTCCCAACAACATTGGTCCTTCTAGTAGCCATAGCCATATTTTTACTTTCAACATTTCTTGCCACCCTAAATGCATTCTCCAATGATTTGGGTTCCCAAAGGCGAACCTCATGTTGAATGTTATCTATCAAAGTTCCTATGAATACATCAATCAAGTGCTCATCTAGAATATTTGTTACCTTTATATTCAATCTTTGGAATTTCTCAATGTGCTCTGTAACTGAACCCTTTTGCTTGAGATTTATCAATTGGCCAAAAAAGGTATTGCTCCTTGNACCTTTTATGTATGTGGCACATTATGTAGATCAAGGAATTGCTCCATCTGATGTATCCATGTGATAGGGTCCTTGCCATCAAAATTCCTCATATCGATCTTAGAAACATGGTTGGTATTCAACCCAAAGTTAGAGTTTCTCCATTCTTGATTCACCTTCCTTGTGTCCTCATCATGAATTTCATGGGATACATTTCCACTTTCAAGTGTCCTCTCTATTACGAAATTTTTCAATCCTTCCATGATCTCCTCTTTTAAACCATCCATCTTTGCCTCCAACTTAGCTTCCATATCTTGTAGTTCATATTTTGTTACTGTCTTCTTTTGTAAATCATTTATGTCCCTACACATTTCTTCACCTTCATCAAGAGTCCAAGCAGGATTAATTGGAGGCTTATTTTTGTAAAAGTTCCCTTTTTTGGTGGCATGTTGGCCAAGTATCACTTTAAACCTTGATTTTGAGGTGGTTATGCTAGACAATCTTCCTTTTATTATATCTCCAAAATTTCGGCCCTAATAAGTATGAAATTTTCTTTTTTGTAGGTCTCTGATATTTTTTCTCTGTAATGCCACAAGTCTGATCAAAATTGGATGTGCCAAGTGGAATTTACGGTAACTTCCCCACAACTTGTTGATTTGTTTCTTTTCCAGGAGATCTCACTTGTATAGCGTGCCCCGCACAAAATAATTTATATAAAATTCTGAAACTTGTACCATAACTACTACAGCCTGTCTACTATCCAATGCAACTAGTCTCATGGAAATTGGATACTCTAGGAATAAGTTATGATTGTTTTACCCGAAACACCTGCTTGAGACTAGTCAATAGGACTAGTTAGATAGCCTATCTTCCACAGGGTGTATATACAAATGTAAGATGACCCAGAAGCTGAAATTGTTACCACGGATACCTTACTAATTTATATGAATAGCCTCCATAGTTCAGGGTATGAAACGTTACAAAAAAAAAATTATAGCGAAAATTCCGCAATGACTCAATTCAGGATGATTCCAGAACCCTATCTTAGAAATGTTATATCTCTGAAAGTATAAGGCCTCAGAAGATGAAATTTTAACCCAAAGTACCTTGACCCATCTAATAAATATTTTATAAGTTGTTTCTTATGAATCATTGTAGAAATCACTTTATAGAAAAAAATTCCAAGGTGTCTTAGATGTAGCATCGAAACCCCAAGACCTTGAGCTCTGATACCATATGTTAGGAACCAAATATCAATATAGAAAAGAAAAAACTCAGAATAAGTACTCAAGACTTTGAAAAAGATACAAATTCAGATAATAAGCCTCTTCGAGGGGGAAACCTCCTTATGCCAACATAAATGTTCAATTACAAGATGATTCCAAATGAAAATGTCTCCTTGGTATATATAGGAGACTAGGAGGTATAATTACAACTAATGGACTAAAGCTGACATAAATAAAATAACATTACTAATTTAATATGCCCCAATTAAGGGGTAATGAGCCACTATTTAGGGCTTAACATAATCTTTAAGCACTGAAGTGGAATGTTACAAATGTAACAACTTTGGAAACATGGCCAAAGATTGAAGAATGACAGTCCCTCCTAGAGAACAGAAACATAATAACAACAGTCATAGATAGGAACCTCGGTAAAGGACATGGATAAGAAAGCAGAATCAATATAGCAATGAAGAATGCACACTCACTCTACAAGATAAGCAAAAGAAACGTGGTTGGTATGTTGACATCGGTTGTTCAAAGCACATGACAGGTGATAGATACATGTTTCTTTCATTAAGAAAGGAAAGAGATGGATTAGTCTCTTTCAAAAATGACGATTCAACTAAAATCATTGGAAAAGGCACAATCAAAATTGGGAACAAGAATACCAAGGCAGAAAATGTTCTACTAGTAGAAGATATGAAATATAATCTTCTAAGTGTGAGTCAAATGTGTGAACAAGATCATAAAGTTACTTTCGATTCACCAAAGTACGAGATAAGAAAAGAAGGTTAAGGAAAATTGATTGCTACAACTGTGCGAACTTCAAGCAACATCTATGTGTTAAGTGAAATTGGAAATGAAAAGTGTTGTCTAGGAAAGGAAGATGAAAGTTGGCTATGGCATGGAAGAATGGGTCACATACATTTTGATAACCTTGTCAAAGTGAACAAAAGATAAGCAGTCATAGAAATTCCCCAGATCATGAAACCAACCAACACTTTATGCAAGCATTGTCAACAAGGAAAGAAAACAAAGACTAGGTTCAAATAAAAAGAATATTCAATGACAAGACCATTGGAAATTGTGCATACTGATCTAGTTGGACCAACTACAACAAAGGGCTTAACAGGTGAGAAATACTTTATGTTATTAGTTTATGATTATACAAGAATGACTGCAGTTTGCTTTCTCAAGAATAAGTCAAAAGCTTTTGAAAATTTCAAGATCTACACAGAAATGGTTGAAAATGAAATGGATTCAAAAATCAAATGCTTGAGATATGATAATGGAGGAGGGTTCACTTCAAAGGAATTTATGGACTACTGCAGCAGTCATGGAACAAAAAGGAAATTCTTAGTTACTAGGAAAACTCAACAGAATGGAGTTGTTGAAAGAAAGAACAAGACAGTACAAGAAATGGCCCGAACAATGCTAATGGAATCCAAATTGACAAATATCTTTTGGAAACAGGCAGTGCATACAACAATTCACATTCAAAATAGATTAATTCTTATAAACAACACTGAAAAAACTCCCTACGACCTATGGAAAGGAAGACCAAACAATGTGAAAGAGTTCAAAGTTTTTGGAAGAAAATGCCACATCAAAAGAGAATATGGTAGAATGAGAAAGTTTGACTCTCGTGTGGACAAAGGAGTACTTGGTGGTTACTCAAATACAAGGAAAGAATACAAGTGTTACAACCTGAGATTGAACAAAGTTGTGGAAAGCATCAACGTAACAAATGATGAAACATGTAGACCAGAATTAAAGGAAGAAGAAAATGAATCAATGAAACAACTTTACGAAGAAGAAACAGAAGATGAAAAAGAAGTATAAGGGGAAGATGAAGAGGATCTGACAGAAGAAGAAGAGAAAGATCAACAAGTTCCTCCAGATGAGTACAGAAGAATCATCCTTCAGATCAGATTATCAGAAACAAAGACGCACGAGTTGAGACTAGAAGAATAATCCATTCATCAGAACAAACGTACCTAGCACTCTCATCTACGATTGAACCAACCTTTTTTGAAGAGGCCAACAAAGATGAATTTTGGAATAAGGCCATGGATGAAGAATTTGGTCAAATAGAGAAAAATGACACTTGGGAATTGGTTCCAAGACCAAAGGAAAAGAATGTGATGGACACAAAGTGAGTATACATGATTAAATTGAATGAATATGGACATGTTACAAGGAAAAAAGATAGATTAGTATGTAAAGGATATGCACAGGTTGAAGGAATCAACTTTGAAGAGACATTTGCCCCAGTTTCTAGAATGGAAGCAATTTGATTTCTTTTAGCTTATGCATGCTCCAAAAATATTAAAGTGTATCAGATGGACGTAAAATATGTTTTTTTGAATGGGGAACTTGAAGAAGAAGTCTACATTGAAAAACCATAAGGATTTAAGTTGTTAGAGAATGCAGATTATGTGTGTAAATTAAAGAAGACCTTGTATGGTCTAAAGTAGGCTCCTAGAGCATGGTACTCTAGACTGGATAAATATCTACAACAAGCAGGGTTCAAAAAAGGAAGTGCAAACAACAACCTCTACATCAAGGTAAGTCAAGATAGTATTTTATTAATTGAAGTTTATGCTGATGATATTATTTTTGGTAGTGATGATGATAGGTTAAGCCATAAATTTGCAAAGGATATGCAAAATGAATTTGAAACGTCATTACTTGGAGAACTATCCTTCTTTCTGGGACTTTCGATACGTCAAAGTAGCCAAGGAATTTTTATTTCTCAAACCAAGTATATCATAGAAATGCTAAAGAGTTAGGAATGGAATATTGCAAACTAGTTATCACTCCCATGCAAACCAGTTGCAAGTTGAGAAAAGATGATGATTCAAAGTCTACAGATAAAAGGAAATATAGGTCAATGATTGGAAGCCTACTATATGTGACAACATCCAGACCAGATGTAATGCAGATAGTTGGACATGTGGCACGATTTCAAGAAACACCAAAGGAATCACATGTATTAGAAGTGAAGAGGATTTTCAGATATCTCAAAGGAACATAAGAGTTTGGATTATTGTATCTAAAAGGAAATGATCTATCACTTATTGCCTACACATATGTAGATTGGGCAGGTTGTATTGATGACCGACGAAGCACCAGTGGAGTAGTTTTCTACTTGGGTGATTGTTTAGTATCATGGCCCCCTTATGGTGAAATCCCTCATGGGAAGACGCTTTGTAGATTGAGTTATCCTAGAAGTATGGTTAGATAACCCATGCATAATTGTGGAATAATGAGATGAAGGTCAATGAATTTATCCGTGAAACTATCCTAGATGGATAGTGCTTGTCATGCCATTTCTGGTGGTATGTGGAACGTCACATAACTCCTCACGGTTAGAGTTATGGCTATATGAAGTTGAAGAACCCTCATGAGTCGTCTAGAAACCCCTAAAAGTCAAAGTGTGTGCAAAAGAAATTATTTAAATAATAAATTTAATGGAGAAATCCCTAAAATAAGGAAAGTGGGATGCTACATGAAAGTATAAATAAGAGGCAAAGCCCTCTCATTTAATCACACTTGAACCTATTGAAGATCATTGAATATCTATTTTATGAAAGGTTATTTGGGTAGGTATTATTGATAGAGAAAAGTGTGGTAGGAAAAGTGTGGCAGAAAAAGTGTGGTAGAAAAACTGTGGTAGAAAAAGTGCGGCATAAAAAGTGTCGCAAGAAAAGTGCAGCAGAAAAAGTGTGGTAGGAAAATTGCGGCATAAAAATTGCGGCAGAAAAGTGCAACAAAAAAATTGCAGCAGAAAAAGCATGGCAGAAAAAGTGCGGTAGAAAAATCGCGATAACAACATGGTTGGGGTCTATTTATAAGAGATATGACACATCTTGTTTGAGGTATGTTTTGTGAGCTAGGGTTTATATCTTGAGATGGTATTGGATGTTAAGTATTGCTGCATATATCAGATTTGTTGAGGGATATAGTTGGTATTTTGTTGTTGGTATTTGGCATATGGGTATTGGTCTTTTGGTTGTGATGTGTTGATGATGTTGTTGGTTTATCTTGAGGCTACATAAGAGTGAGGTTGTGGAACATGGTTTGATGTAAGGGTTTATGGTATTTGGTTTATGGATAGAGTGATGAATTGTTAGATAACGTTTGATGGTTATATTGATGTATGTCTTTGGTATATTGTTGAGGTACATGTTGGGTACATGGTTGAGACAAGTAGTTGATGATTTGGCATATACATGAGGTGTATAGTTGATGAGTTGGCACATACATGAGGTGTATAGTTGATGATGTTGGTACATCTTGATGAGTTAAGGTTGATGCATGGTTTATGCATGGTACATGTTGGTTCAGGTTATTGGTACAAGTTGTTTGGTGCAGGTTGACTGGTACAGGTTGACAGTGGCAGTGGTTGATTCAGTGACATTGATAGGTTATCTACATTTGAAATTTATATTTCAGGGTGGTTGGATGGGGCAATGACAGGTGGTTGTAGCTGGAGAAATTAGGGGGTTGTAGTCTCCTTCTAGTTGTAGCCAGAGATTTGAGGAGTTGGAGCTTCTCTCAGGTTGTAGCCTGAGAAACTAGGGGGCTGGAGCCTCCTTCCAGTTGCAACTGGAAAACAAAGGAAGTTGGTGCTTCCAATGAATGTAATTCTTCAAGACATATAAGAAAAAAAATTGTGTGGTTTTCTCCCGCTTTGGGTTTCCATGTGTTGGCACGGGTTTCCATGTGTTGGCACAAGGGAAAAACTAGAGTTCAATGCTTCAACAATGCACCAACAATACGCTAACTACCGTCCCTTTCGAAAACACCTACGAAGAAGATAAAGTCTCACCCAAGGTAGAGGCAGGGGGGTTGCAGGACTCAATTTTCTACAACCTAGCTGGGACACGGATATGTGATTACAACACTTAACAGAGCACCTTAGCCAATAACATGCATTAATTTATGATTCTTATTTACTTCGTAGATTAAACCCTAAATACAGAACAACGCTGTAATAAATAGATCAACACCTCTAAGAACTTAGCATCAATTCAGATCTAACATTCATTCACATCATAAGGCACTAAGAAATCATAGATCTATCTATCATACATCAAGAACAATGCACTAAGCAAACATAAACATAAACACCATGAATAACATTGCACAAAGGACGTCAACACAGGATATACGTGGTTCACCCCAATGCGGGGCTACGCCCACCAACTCTTTTTCTTCTTTATTAGTCTTCTTCAATATTCTTACAGGCACAGAGCCACAGAGCTCACTTTGCATTGGACACGTGGTATGCGCACAATGCACTAGATCCACCTTCCTCAAAATCAAGTCACAACTCAAAGCCTTACACAGTCTGCACACAAAGAACTTAAAAAATGCTCGCACTTAGCTCTGCAAGCTTCAACACATACTTGTACAAAGCCAACTAGCCAAGCACTAAGTTGATCAATGACTAGTAACCCCCTAACTCCTCCACTATCTACTTATTTATACATTACAAAAATGGGCCTAAGCATGGGTAAACCCATGGGCCGACATCCCATGCCCATTACATAAACCCTAAAATCCCCAAAAAGCCCGTAAAATGGGTAGAATCCCATGATCTCCGCTTTGCCTAGGTGCTCTGTCTTCGACCAACCTGTCAAAGTCACAAAAAATGGCCAATCATGACCAGTGTTTCCTCAAAACCTGGTCAAGGGCCGACAAGCCCCCAATACTCACCTGTGATTCGTCCTGAGTCACTCTGATCTGCGCAATAGTGCTTCGAAGGCCTCAAGCTTAGCTCAAGCTGCCTCGACTTGCTCCTTTGCCAGGGCCTCCTGCTCGGTGAACTCCTCGATTACTTGCTTTTTGACAAGCCCTTCCAGGTGTTGTTCTACTTTTGTGACCACTTGTTCCAGTTGTGCGCCTTGTCCCTCGATTTCTTCAAAACGTGTGCAGGCTTCGTCCTGCATCAACTGGAGTCACTGTGTCACCTCCATAACTCAGCTCTTCATTGCAGTGACCTGCTTTTGAAATATGCACTGCTCCTGTGACCTTTTCATCTTCTCCACTGTCGTAAGTTGCTTCAGCTATACTTGCACAGTCGACGCCTACTGCTTCGCTTCCTGGAGTTATGCCTCCAATCTCCTTAGCTTCGGGTCTTCTGGAAGGTGCTCATAGGTCTACGCACTTAGGTCACTGAGTTTATTTCATTCTGCGGCCAATGCCCTAATTCTTTCTACTGCGCTCCTGAAAGTTTCTTCCCTTTGATCTCGTACTTCCTGTGGAGTGCTAGGCACTGCTTGAAGTTATAGCTCTTCTACTCTTGCTTGGAGCTACTGAATGGCCTCAACGAGATTCTCTACTTGGCTCTTGGCTATCTCTTCTTCCATCTATTCCAAGCCTGACACAAAGCGAAGTGCTCTATTCAATGCCTCTCTAATCCCAATATGCTCTGCGAGCAACTAGTCTTTCTCTTTCTGGATTTGCTTCTTCTCTTCTTCGAACTTCTCCTGAAGGTCATCTGTCTCTTGCTGCACAAC
Source organism: Picea mariana (assembly GCA_032191745.1). Classification (NCBI taxonomy): domain Eukaryota; kingdom Viridiplantae; phylum Streptophyta; class Pinopsida; order Pinales; family Pinaceae; genus Picea; species Picea mariana. The sequence continues at coordinate 8,129 of JASDQU011404299.1, forward strand.
CCAAAGTTGCAAAATGCCTCAATCCATCCATTATGACATGGTCTCAATGGTTCAATGGTGATCTATCCAACAATAACTACATTTTTAACCGTTCCGGAGCATCATTCTAATAGTCGGGGTGCCTCCAACGGTCATATAGCTTCGCCGTGGCAAAGTTCCTTTCTGCGCGGTTCTGCTAATCTAGCGAGGTTCAAATTTTGCAAGCCTGCCTTCTACGAAGTCTTCTCTGGAACTATCTACAGTTTTTCAAATTTTTCTTTCCTCTTACTGAGCTTTCTGGCCTTCTTTCCTGTGATTTGATTTTCTGGATTCCTCTTTCCATTCTTATTCTTATTTTCTCCTAGCATAATAACTTCGCACTACCGAGGGTCTTCCAAAGGGTTCGAATGTAATACCTCTTCGCTTGCTAATTATGGGTTAGGTGCTCTTCTCTCCTGTATGTATAGGGTTTTCAAGCCTTCTTGCGTTCTTGCAATTTTGATAACTAAGTCTCTGGTCCTCAGTTGCTTCGACTTGTCCTCTTGTTCTTCTATTAAGCGTGCTATTCTCTAAGCCACGAAGTCCCTTAATTATTGATTTTTCTGTTATGTGGCCACCTCCTCTTCTTTTCTTCAGATCTGATCTTTCTCAATCTAGGTCTTCCCTAAAAAAAGCGCAAAAGGGGTGTTGTTCTAAACAAACTTAATGACTTCAAATTCTTCTTTGGTTGATTATCCATGCACCATCATAGCTACATTAGTAACTCTTCCACATAGGGTTATCATATTTTCTTTAAACAATCCTATCCTTCCCAATGAAGAAATCATAACTGGCTTTCCCAAAATTTCCCAAGTACTTTCTGACATAAGATTCACATGTGTTTCCTCATCTAATACACAATCTATGTCGAAGTCTCCTATTCTTTTTTATATGCATTGCTTCTCTTTTAAGATCTCTGGTAAACTGATGTCTCTGTGATCATTCAAGGTTTCTTTCAGTTGTAATAACATAGCTTCTGCTTCTTTTTGGTTTTCCAACATATCCCTAGTTTCTTGACCTTCTTCATGGTTTTCTTGTCTCATGTTCATATTTTCAACTTTAGCAATCATTCTAGGGCAATCCAAAACCTCATGATCAACAAATTTACAACAAAGACAAATAGGGCCTACACCAGGGAATCCCTTAGCAAGATGTCTCGATATTCTGCAGTTATAACATAGTGTTAATCCTCTCTTTCTTTTGAATGATCCCCAACTTTTTCTGTATTGTGCACTAAGATGACAGTGATGGACCTGCAAAAAATTCTTTCTAGGGTCCTGCATTCACTTGTTAGTCCAAAAAATCTTTCTATGCATAGGAATAACATATATTTCACTACCTCTATTAAATTTATTTAGATCAAATATTATTTCTTCTATATGTGCCCTAGTTTTTCAGAATAAGACCAAATCCATCAAACATACCTAGATTCATACTTTTGAATCAAAAACTTTCCACCTATATTACCTTTATCATAGCACAAAGATTTAATATCTTACCTATTTTCTTCAGATCGAACTTCTCTTTTAGCACAGAGTTTCACAAGTCAAGTAGAATATTGTGCACTACATCGACAGATCTACGCACAAAGATTTCTTTTCTTCAGTTCCCAACAATCATAGTTTCAAGTCTCGACAACGAAACCATTTGTTGACACAGGGGCAGACCCAGGGTTCAACACTTCAACAACACACCAAAAAAACCCTAACTACCGACCCTTTCGAAAACACCTGTGAAGAAGATGAAGTCTCACCCGAGGTAGAGGCAGGGGGGGTTGCAGGACTCAAGTGTCTACAACCTATATGGGACACATATATGTTATTACAACACTTAATAGAGAACCTTAGCCAATAACATGCATTAATTTATGATTCTTATTTACTTCGTAGATTAAACCCTAAATACAGAACAACACTGTAATAAACAGATCAACACCTCTAAGCACCTAACATCAATTCATATCTAACATTCATTCACATCATAAGGCACTAATCAATCATATATCTATCTATCATACATCAAGAATAGTGAACTAAGCAAACATAAACATAAACACCATGAATAACATTGCGCAATGCACATCAACACAGGATATACGTGGTTCAACCTAGTGTGGGGCTAGGCCCACCAACTCTTCTTCTTCTTTATTTGTCTTCTTCAATCTTCTTATATGCACAGAGCCATAGAGCTCACTCCACATTAGACAGGTAATCTGTGCAAAACGCACTAGATCCACCTTCCTCAAAATCAGGTCACAACACAAAGCCTTACACAGTTTGCGCACAAAGCACTTACAAAACACTCTCACTTAGCTTTGCAAGCTTCAACACATTCTTGCACAAATCCAACTAGCCAATCACTAAGCCGATCAATGACTAGTAACCCCCTAACTCTTCCACTAGCTACTTATTTATACATTACAAAAAGGGGCCTAAGCATGGGTAAACCCATGGGCCGACATCCCATACTTGTTACATAAACCCTATAATCCCCCAAAAGCTCGCAAAATGGGCGGAATCCTATGATCTCCGCTTCACCTAGGCGCTCCATCTTCGACCAAACTGTAGAAGTCCCCAAAAATGGTCAATCATGACCAATGTTTCCTCAAAACCTGGTCAAGGGCCAACAACACGTAAAAACACCTGTGTACTATGTATGTGTGTGATTGTTCTTTTGTTCATTGTTTATTTATTCTGTAACTATTGGATGATAATTCTACATTGATATAACACTTGCATTTTTGGTGAAAAAGGATTAAATTGCTTTATTACTGATTCATCCCCCCTCTCAGTAATCCAACACATATTTCATTTTCTCTGTAGAATTTTCTTCATATTGTTTTATTGCCAATCTTGCGATCTTTGGTACCTAGTATTTGTTCACCTGTTCATCATGTTTTCTTATTTATACTTTCTTATTACTTATATCAATTTTATCTTTCATGGAAGTATCAATCATGCTTCTACAGTCACTGGTTATGTGTCCATATTTATGATATTTGTAACACTCAATGTTACGTGCGGCGACATAGGCACTTCTTGCTTGAACATTTATTTTATAATCCATGCAATCTAAAACCTTATGTCCAAAATCAGTACAATAAAAACAATGACCATAAAATAAATTTGCATTCCTGGGAGTGAATGAACTTCTTTGTGGTGTAGTCCTTCTGAATTTATGCCTCGATTGATCATGATCATGATTGAAGCTTCTTTGTGGCTTGAACACAGATGGTCTTATTGAAGATTTATCTTCAATAGTTTTCTTAGATTCTGGTTGACCATGAATCCTTCCTTTGAGTACTTTTGCATAACTCTTTCTATTTTCTTCATTCTTCTTTTCTAGCAACCTAAAGCGTTTCTCTTCATTATCTATAACTGATGTGGATGTTTTTGTCTCTTCAACTTTCTTTTTGAGCTTGACGATTTTACTTCTCAATGTGACAACTTCTTTTTCAAGCTTCTCAACCTCTTCTTCTTTCTTTAATATCCGAGACTTCATGACTTCTTATGTTCTCTTTGCTTCTTCAAGATGAATTTTTAATGTGATTATTTTTTCTTCAAGTACTTTCTCTTCTTGACCAAACTCTGACTCAAGCTTGTTTAGATCGTTAGTTCTTTCCTTAAGATGATTTGTCAATATATTCTCTCTCATTTCCGCTTCTTCCTTTTGTGTTGCTATGTTGGATTCCAAACACTTCTTTTGATATTCAATATTTCTTCGATCTTTCTGGATTCTTCTAGCTGAGTTCTTAAGTTCTCGATGACCTGTTGGGCTTCTTAAAAAATGTGAACACTTTCCCTTTGTTTGATCAATTATTTCTTGAGCAACTTGTTTTCTTCTCTTAGTTCATCTAAATCACTAATCAATTCTGCCTCATAATTGTCTTCTTTTTCAATTTGTTTTTCTGTCTCATTTCCTTCGTGGCATTCTATTTCAAGATGTTCGTGTTTTTCACAATTAAAGAAAAACAACATACCTTTGTTGATTATGTACTCTTCATATTCTGAATCTGTTTGACATGGTGAACATATTTCTTCTTGATCTGTACCTGCATCTTCATTGGCATTTTCTGAATCTATGATGGGTGAAGAATATATGTCATGTAACTTATCCAAAAGTTCTTTGGATGATGAACATTTACTAACATTTTCTCTTACCGGATTAGGTAATCCTTCCCAGATGAAATCCATTGCTATTTTGTTATTCTTCTTGAATTCCTTCTTGGTTGCAGTGTTTGCCCTTTTTGAACTATCATATTCTGTAACAATTGATAGCCAAATATAATGTCCTTGTGCCTGTAAAAATACTTTCATCCTTCTGATCCACATCTCATACTTAAAACCATTCTAACCATTAAACATTGGTACTAAATTCTCAGAATAATCCATGATCTCCTTCCAGTGGTTAAACTGTTTCCTGAAGGAATCGACTTTGATACCAATTGTTGGACTACTAAGAGGGGGGGGTGAATCAATAATAGAGAAATTTAATCATTTTCCACCATAAAATGCAAGTGTTATATCAAATTAGCATTATCATCCAATAGTTACAGAGTAAATAAACAATGAACAAATGAGAAATCACAAACATACACAGTACACCAGTGTTTTACGTGGAAACCCAAAGCGGGAGAAAACCACAAAATGTTTTTTCTTATATGTCTTTTAGAATTACATTCATTGGAAGCACCAACTCCCTTTGTTTTCCATTTGCAACTGGAAGGAGGCTCCAACCATGTTGCTGTCGCAATTTTTCTACCACGATTATTTTGCTGTACTTTTTATGCCGCAATTTTCTTGTCACTTTTTATGCCATGATTTTTCTGCCACAATTTTTCTGTTGCACTTTTTCTGCCACAATTTTTCTGCCGCACTTTTTCTACCGCGATTTTTCTTTCGCACTTTTTCTGCCGCAATTTTTTTGCCATAGTTTTCCTGCTGCACTTTTTTGGATGCACATTTCCTGCCACACTTTTCTCTATCAATAATACTTTCCCAAATAACCTTTCACAAAATAGATATTCAATGATATTCAATAGGTTCAAGTGTGATTAAATGAGAGAGTCTTTGCTCTTATTTATACTTTCATGTATCATCCCACTTTAATTATTTTAGGGAGTTCTCCATTAACTTTATTATTTAAATAATTTCTTTTGCAAACACTTTGACTACTTTGACCTTTTGGAGATTCTAGATGATTCATGAGGGTTTTCCAACTTCACATGGCCATAACTCTCTAACCATGAGGAGTTATGTGACGTTCCACATACCACCCGAAATGGCATGACATGTACTATCCATCTAGAATAGTCTCACCTGCAAATATATCGAAACTCATACAATTATCCATCAAACAAACTTGGGTCCATTATCCAAACCTTTGTGCTTAATAGAATTCGATACCAGACTTTCTTCAAAGGGTTGACATCAATGACAACCAACCCAATTAATCAACAAAAAGAATGAATTTAACTTTATGATTCCCAATTCCCATACTCTCTCTCT
>JASDQU011404299.1:31016-42808 GCA_032191745.1 Picea mariana
CAATGTCAGTGTGTGTTTCAACATGAATCAATGTTGTTTTTTTATTATAATTAACTGTGCAAAAGAAGAAAATAAAAAATGTATATATATTGTATTTAGGATAAAGAAACGAATGAATACCAATCTGAAAAAAGTATCAAAAAAATACACAAGTGAGACAAAACCAAAAAAATAATTTATCTATTGATTTCATTCTGAGCTACAATAATAATCCTCTTTTCAAACCCCTTCGAGGGTATGGACCAAGATCAAATTTAGAGGTCTCTGATGGGCACCATACAAAAATAAGCTGACAACAAGAGAAGACTGAGACTAAAGATCTCGATCAACTTTCCATAGAAACATCATTTACTGACTCTGCAAAATATTCCCTATCAGTAATGAAATTTAATCCATAAGTAGACCGGAATACACAAACTACCAAGAATAAATAATCAACCTTTCTATAACAAGTTGTTGAAGTATATGACTCAATATTTGAATCATGCTACCTTCAATAATACCCTGTTGTCAACAAGAGGGATAAGATTCCTAGAAAACTCAGAATGAATGAAAATGATAATCTCACAAGTATAAGAGCAGACCTTATATCATAAAATTATTTCCTTGCTCTCCCCTTTTGTCCCTCCTTTTAATGAGCTTTTATCTCTTTCAAAAGAAGTTGGGGTAGTTCAACTACCTTTTTTAGTTAATTCTTAATTGACTTAACACAAATTAGGAACAAATTATAATAGTAAAATAATACATAATAAATAATAAACAAGGGTATATTGAATAATAAATAATAGGTGGGACCCCCTAATTCCTTTTAAAATCCTTTTAAGTTTTGATTCCCTCATTGTCACTCCACAATTCATTCAAATATTTGTCAATAATCAAAATGTTTTTCCATCAAATAAACAAATACATGTTGGTTGTTCCAAAATGCAATATCATGTTGTCCCAATAATAAAAGTCAAAACATAAATTGAACTCTTCATTTATCAGATATGAAATTCAAAAGCCATATTTGTTGTGTGAGGCAGTGACAATGAAACAACGGGCTAGCCATTGTGGTAAATTGTAGGTTCGTGAACAACTTCTTTCCACCCATCATTGATGGGGACTTCTGGTTGGAGAGAAAAATGAGCAGGTACATGAACATTTGAAAAACTCTGGCGAGGTTGGAAAGGGGGTCTCTCTGGTCAAGGATGAGGTTGTAACACTCCTTGACCAATTAGGTTGAAGAACCCATCTTGAAACAAATGATTTAATTCTTCTGGATCATCATCGAAATGAATAGAAAACCAGGGTCTCCTATGGCCTCTTTTCCAAAAAACATTTTTTCTCGTGTTTCCTCCTCTTCCATAGCTACCTCTGTTGAAAAAAAATCATATCTAAAGAAAATTCAAATCAGAATATGAATCAAAATGACTAATCAATCATCAAATACTTTGCCTAAAGATAAAATTAAAATATTATTTCTCTTCATTTTACGCACTAGAGTACATGCAAACAATTCATCACTCTGTATATAACAACCATAAGCATTTTGCCAGCTTGATCCATAATATCATTTAGAATAGGGAGATATAATGACATATGGGATATGACATGATTTGTAATGAATGAGAAGTGAATTCATGATAGGGGAAGTATGACTATTGTTCTAAACACACAACAAATCTTTAACCCCAAATACATCTTATATATTCATATCATCACCTTCATCTAACTGCAAATCTTATCATTTCTTCCTATAATTCTCATTTGAAAATTTCTCTTCTAAAATCCCTCAAACCATCAAATTTCTCGTGAGAATTAGGACATGGGAATAAATAAAACGATTCAGGAATAATGAGGGGATTGTAATTAGAGTAAAGTGAAAGTAGTGAATGGGAAATGTAAATGTTCAATGACCTTTTATTATTATTTTTAACATCAATTATCATAATCGATCTCAGGTTCGAACCTTTTCTTATAATTTTTGAAAAAAAACATATTAACAAAATCCCCAAAATTCTTCTTATCACAATGTTTTAATCCTTCGAACGATACCCATTCGAACTATGTTCTATCAAAACTTTTTATCCATTAAATTCATCATTAGGACATATTGAATCCATTATCAAGGTAACAGAGCGCAAGAAGAATTTGCTAATAATCTGTATCATTGTCACATCTCAACTTGAATAATGTCAAACTCTAAGCATTATTGAAACAATGAGATTTTAAAAGGATTATGCCAACCCAACACCCAATAAAATGTTGTTGAAAAACTTCATGAAAGCGAGTTTGCAGAGGTAAATATCGATAAGCAAGTTAGGGTATGATAGTTAAGTCAAGGGACTTTATATGGGTTTTGTAATAACACTTGGGTGTATCCATCAACTGCCTAAAATAAATAATGTGAAGCAGGAAGCAAATTGAAACCTTGGTTCTAAAACCTAGAACCCATTTTTTGCAAGTGACTCAAAACTATTTACAACTAGGAGCATTTGGAAATGAGGAAACTAGAAACCATTCAAGAGTTGATAACATTATCAAGTCGAAATAGAAAGATGACAAATCACATTTCCTTCTTATTCATTTTTGTTATGAATACGGGCATAACAAACATTGATGCCAAGCTACAACCATAATAAGACTCTACCCAAATGCATTCATTACTGCTAGGGTTCACAACCATTGGTACTATCATTTTCCTTTAAAATGAAACAATCAAAATGCAACACCAGAGCTCACACTATCATTGCATTGAAAACCCAACCATTTTCATTTGTAAGAGCTCATGTTACAAATAAAAAATCGTCATTTGATAATATTTCCAACATTGATGCTCAATAGAGAAACATGCAAACAACATGCAAACAACTAGAGCCAATATCTAAATTTTATTAGAGCAAGAGAGAACCATTGATGCTAAAAGATTCAAAGAGTTCCATACCTGTTCAAATTTGTCTAAAAACCCACAAAGGGGCATCCCAAATGTAACGTCCCCAAGACACCCAAGTCGGGGCACGCTACTACGAAACTACTATGTTCAAGCTCTGGGCCATCTCTTGGGCAATGCCACTTGAATAAAAAATTATCACTTTGTTTATGATGGTCAAAACTATCCATGCCTAGGCATAGACCCGTTGGGTTATGGCACACAAATCTCTTTGCGGAACATCATACATATAAATTCAACAATAATATGCATTCTACTAATACACAATTTAATGCGGAAATCACAACCATTTTCTACAACATCTTACATAGGAAACATTATAATTATCAAGGCATGTACATGATACACAACATGAAAATTAACATAGAAATGGTACTTATCTTCTTATGAAGGTCACCAACTACATGCAGACCTTCCATGAGCCTCCCAGCCTTAGACCGTGTTGCTCCAAACTATCAACAGTGGGTCACCCTCGACATGGGACTAAACTCCACCTAGGGTAAAGGGAATCCTAGGCTAGGTTGAGGTTACAAAGTCTTCAAGAGGGAATTTGTCCCCAGGAGTCCACTCATGTCCACAACTTATAGTCCCTCATTCCCCACATGCATGTCCCATCCTAGAGAGTGTGCCCCTTCTATGCTTGATAGTCCTTCGGCTACCCCACTCCCCTTCTAGGGCTTCAACAACATGACAGACATGAAGTCTCAAAGCACTACAACTGTTGTGAGGTTCCCTCTGGGAAAATCACTTCCCCAACAAACTCTCTCACTTGGAGAGAGTTGCTCACAGGCCTGAAAACCTGCTTCTTCAGTCCATCTCCCAGGCCAATCCAGTCAGGAAATCACAACAGAAAAAATCGATATGGCTCTAGTAATGACAACAAGCCACACCAGTCCAAATAAAAACATGGGAACCAACATCAAAATGGCTAGGTTTTGATATGGATTAGGCACTGCACAGTCATGTTGTGCTTCACATGATAAAAACGGGTTGGATTCATGGCTTTGCAGGTTTCAGAGCTTGCATGAGTGTTGCAGAGGTAGACGATGGAGGAAGTGCATGGTTTCATGAATGTTCAGTGATTGAGTGCATGCGTGCATGGGGAGCATGGGAAGAATGGCTGAGCGAACCCCCACAATGATTGATTTCCAAACATAAAATTGCATGTGCCAATATTGACACATGGCTCTCTTGGGAGCTCGTTCCTCCCCACTTGGAGTTTGTTCCTTTCCCCAAAGGAACTTAGGATAACATGAGTCATTTCCCCAAACCTTAGTATTTTAGGAATATAATATAATATTCCCTTAGAGATAAGCCCACAAGCTTAGATGTTTTCCTATCCTCTTAGCCCCTTTCCCTTTCCCTTCCCAGTGGAGCTTAGCCCCCCTTAAATATTTCTTTGTGGTCAGTCTACATGCAACGATGTATTTTTATTAAGGATCTACATAATTACATATGCAAAAATAGGGTCACTGGCATTAACATCTAAGCTCTTCAGCCTAATATTCACATAAGCCTCTCGGCTTATAAACACTTTTCTCACCAGCCTATAAACACAATTACAATTCAGCAAGGGTTGAGCCTTGGGGTATTACAATCCCCTCCCCTTATTTATGCACTGTCGTCAGTGCATCATATTTACATATTACAACAAGATTTTAAAAAATCTTCAAAAAGATGCAGGTATTCTACCCGCATGGCCTCTTCGTGCTCCCAAGTGGCATCCTCAGGACCATACCAGGTCCATTGGACCTTTACAATCTCGATGGCTTGATTCCTGAGTTGCTTGGTTTTCTGGTCCATAATGCGTATCAGATGCACTTGAAAAGTGCTTTCTTGATCCACCTAAATCACATTCCAATCAATAACTTGATTAACATCAGGTATATATTTCTTAAGCAATGATACATGGAATACATTATGAATGGTCATAGATGCAGGAAATGCAATCATATAAGCTACTAGTCCAATCCTTTCTAGGATTTCAAATGGCCGATAGTATCTAGCTGCCAACTTGGAACAGTTTCCCAACTTCAGGGAAATTTTGTTGGCCTTCACTTTCAAGAATACATGATCACCCACTTTAAACTCCCTGTGGGTTCTACCCTTGTCAACATAGATTTTATGCATGCCTTGGGAAGATTTTAAATTTTGTTTAATCTTTGACATCATCTCTTCCATTTCCCTGAGCAACTCTAGCCCAATTACTGCTCTATATGTTGGGTTGTCCTAGCTTATTGGTGTGTTGCACTTTCTTCCATAAAGTGCCTCAAATGGACTCATCTTCAGCGATACCTAGTGCCCATTATTGTAAGCAAATTCTACCAAGTGTAGATAGTCTTCCCATTTAGATGGTTTATCCATCACGTACATTCTTAGCATATCCTCTATCACTTGGTTCACCCTTTCTGTTTGCCCATTAGATTCAAGATGATAAGTTGTGTTCGAGTTTAGATTTGTTCCAAACCCTTTGAATAATCCCCTCCATAACTTTGAGGTAAAATTTGGGTCTTTGTCAGACACAATTGTCTTGGGTACACCATGCAAGCGTGCTACTTACTTCATATAAATATCAACAACATTGGTTTCCTTGTGAGTAATCTTCATTGGAATGAAATGGATAGCTTTGGTAAGATTGTCCACCACCACCATGATAAAATCATGTTGCTTTCTCGTTCTGGGCAATTTGGTGATGAAATCCATTGACACCACTTCCCACTTCCACTCAGGAATGGGAAATGGCTGCAGCAACCCAACTGAGTGTCTATGCTCAACCTTGACCTTTTGACACTCCAGACATTTAGCAATGTACTCAACAATTTCTTTCTTCATGCCTGACCAATAGAATTGCCTTTTGATTGTTGTAACTATTTTCTGATATCCTGGGTGTCTAGAATAAAGTACATTATGCATCTCTTTCAAGATCATACTCCTCAATTCATGAGAATTGGGTACATAAATTATGTTGTCCACTGAAACTTCACCCCCTTCTTTTGTAAGGAAGTGATCAGATGAGCAATCCTTGAAAACCCTATAATGAATCTTCTGTAGTAGCTAGCTAGACCCATGGAGGATTTGATTTCTATCACATTCTTAGGTGTTGTCCACCCTTTAATAGCTTCAATCTTTTCAGGGTCCACTACTATCCCTTCTTCGGATATGATATGCCCCAAATAGTGAATTTGGTTCTGATAAAATGAGCACTTTCTCAATTTGACATACAACTAGTGTTCTCTTAACACTTGTAACACCATCCTCAAGTGATGCTCATGTTCTTATTCCAACTTGGAATATACAAGGATGTAATCCAAAAAGACAATGACAAACTTGTCTAAGTATTCCCGGAAAACACCATTCATTAAGCACATGAAAATAGCTGGTGCATTTGATAACCCAAATGCCACCACTATGAACTCATAATGACCATACCTTGTTCTGAAGGAAATCTTGTTGATTTCTTCATCTCTGATCCTTACTTGATGGTAACCAGATATGAGATCAATCTTTGAAAATATCCTTGTATCCTTTTATTTATCAAAGAGATCGTCAATCCTTGGAAAATGATACTTGTTCTTTATAGTTACTTTGTTTAATTGTCTGAAGTCAATACACAACCTCAATGTCCCATCTTTCTTCTTCAAAAATAAAATTGGGGCACCCCGAGGTGACACACTTGGGAGTATATACCCCTTCTTCAGAAGCTCTTCAATATGCATTTGCAACTCCTTCAGCTCTGGTGTACTCATCCTGTAGGGATTCTTGGATACTGGAGCTGGTCCAGGCATTAAGTTTACAGAGAAATCAATATCTCTCTTTGGGGGTAATCCTGGTATCTCCTTGAACACATCCTCAAAATATTTCAGGACTACATGATCCTCAAGATTTTGCACCTTATCCTTAGGTGCTTCCTCCATATGAGTTGCAAATATTTGGCAGCCCTTCCTGTAGCACTTCTTCAGTTGCATGGATGAGATCTCTTGGAAAATAACTACCCTAGGAATTCCTTGGATTGTTCTTGGGTCCTCTTCCTCATTCAGGCAAGTAAATGTCTTGTTATGACAGTCTAAGACAACATGGTGTTGGTCCAACCAATCCATACCAATTAGACAGTCATATGAACCCAAGGGCAGGATGTTCAAATATGTCTTGGTACTTATCCCATTCATGTCCACTGGACATGATTTAACCAGCCCAACAACTTTTCTCTTGGCTCCTGTATCCAGCTGCACCAGCCAAGATTTCCCACGTTTGCTTCTTGGCAATTGAAATATTTCCACAACTTTAGGATCTCTGTAACTATGACTAGCTCCTGAGTCTATTAAAATAGTAAAGACATGGTTATTTATCATACCTTCTACTTCAATCATGTGTGATTGAAATTATGCTTGCTTATTGTCAAGGGCTGCATAGATACTTGGAACACTTCTTCCCATGTCCTCCATTGTTTGAACTTGTTGTACATAGTGGACAACTCTCACTTTATCACTTTTTTGTGAACAATCTCTATACATATGATCTCCTTTACAAACCCAACATTGAATGGGTGTCTGCCTTGGCCTTTGTCCATGTGTCTTAGTCATTCTGGGATTTCTAGGGGTTTTTTTGTCCCTGAGAATTGTTTCTGAAGAAGGGTGGCTTGTTCCCCTTCTTCCTCATCTCCATCTTGAATTTCTTCTTGTCTTCTCAAGCTCTTTGGAAAGTAGGCTTTCCCTTATGATGATCATATAAGCACTTGGCCGTCCTTATGGTTTCCTCCAAAGTCTTGGGATCATTATACTAAATTTTATCATTGATGAAAGATGGCATCCCACTCAAATATCTATGTATATTAATTGTTTCATCTTTGATGAAGGAGACATACTTCAACAGTTCTAAGAATCTCCTTTCATGCTCATCAATGGTCATGCTGCCTAGTTTGAGTTCAAAGAACTCTTTCATCTTTTTGTCATAATACCTCTTGGTTAAGTATTTCTTCTCAGAATGCTTCTTGAATTCCTTCCAAGTAACATTCTTCTCTTTGATGTGCTTCACTTGCACAAGATGATCCCACCACATGGATGCCTTTCCCTTCAACTGATAAATAACAATTCTTCCTTCTGCAAGAGAAGAATAATTATGCAGTTGGAAATATTTTGTCATGCCCAACAACCATGTCTCATCATATTCATCCTTCTTGTGCTCTCCATCAAAAGTAGGAGGTTTGATCTTGTTAATTTATCCTTTCAATTCATCCACCCTAGACCTTTTATGCTTCCTGGCAGGGGATGGACTTGAGCTGCTATGTGCCATCCTTTTGGATTGTCTTTGAGAGTGATGGTGATGTCTTCTATCACTTCTGGACCTTTCTCTTTCCTCAGGGGTCCTGTGGCTTTATGATTTGTTGGATCCACTCTCCTTATCCAATTTACTTTCAGTTCTTTCCAGAATTTTTATTAACTTCATATTGAAGTCTCCCTGCTTCTCTTTGTCTTTCATAATCCGTTATTATCATCTTTGTGACTCTGGACATTTTTCTGCAAATTTCTAATGGTCTCTACCATATTCATGTTATCATCCTTTCCTTCTCCATGTCCATTGGAGTTTGTTCCTCCCATACCCAAATGGAAATCCATCCCTCTAATCTCATATTCCTGACTGTAAGCCTCTTGTGCATCATCCATCTCTTTTCACTTGTGATAACTCTGTTCTGTTCTGACAGCTGTAATTATGAAAAAATGTGCAGCCAACAGAACTTTGTCAGGCTAATTGTTCTCAATAATTCATGAAAACATGAACCATTCTGATTTATTAATATATCAGACTTCTTTTCTACTGATTTATTGAGAAATAGACTGTTCAGATCCAATTTCTGAGCGAACAATTATATTCTACTGTTCAAGACCTTCTTGTCATCTTCTTTCATGTTTGAATCTGAGTCATGAGTAGAAATTTTTGGTCCTTTAGAACTTGTGTTTTTTCTCTGATGCACTCCTTGTGCAGTTGATCTCTTTCCTCTGAGAAAAAAGGCTCTTAGTTATTTATTGGATCCTATCATAATGTTCCTAGGTCTTCAGTACCTCTTTTGATGCAGGTCCGAACCAGAGGAAACCCACATGATTCCTTCCTAACCCCTTTTTCCTTCTTTAAAACAGTTTTTGGGCATTTAGCCCCTTTTCTTTGGCCCCTAATCTCATGTGACCACATGCCGTGAACTAGTGCTAATAGATAGGCGCTTATCCAGAGCTTCGGGACTACGTGACTCCGAAACTTCGGAGGTTCTTGCAACTCCACACTTCCAATCCCGAAACTGGAAAAAATGTTGATCTTTTTATTACTTTAAGATCATCGGTCTTGGTCGATTACGGAACTCGAACATGCTTGCGGTTTAAAAACAACCCTGACTTCTACAATGGAAAGATGTGCAATGGAGCGGAAATCAATGTCCACCGTTGATATTCCTCCCGATGGATATCTATGATCATGGTTGATTGCAGAATGTGAAATAGCCCCCTCGTTAATTTGCCTTTGGATTTCCGCAATCATTCATGTCTGTTGATCTATTTTGAGTGGATCCTATGGTCAGGATTTAATCGGATGTTGATCAAACATTTCCATTCTTTATTTGTTTTACCCAATCATCGGACTGATGAATCGTCGAGGTCTAGTCAATATCCACGTATCAGTGTGCCACATTGTAGATTTGCGGAGTGGACACGTGGCTCCATCCAATGGACGATACATGTCATGTTCTAACTGGTATGAATGGCATGTGAAAATCAAAAATCAGGTTGACACGTGACATGCTTAGGATGATTCCATGTCACCCTAGGTGACGTCTGCATGTCACGTCTCTCCAACGCTCTGGGACTTCGGGGCTTCGAGACTCCGGGTCTTCAGAGGTTTCTTCTGCATCACCCTTCAAATCTCCCAAACGCTGAATTCCCGAACTTCTGAACCTTCTAGGGTCCACTTCATTCTACTGACATCATTATGGTGGTGAATGTGGCCCCACTGACGAGCGACATGTTTTAGGTCACAATTGGTACATAAGGCATGTCAAAGGTACAAAATAAAGTGACACATGGCAGGAATAAAATAAGTCCATGTCACCCTAGGTGATGTCATCATGCCACGTCAGATTGGTGCTTTGTAAATTTGACACTTCGGGCTTCAGAATTTTTTACATCCACAACTTCTTAACTCCTGAATGCCGAACTGTCGAACAATTGCTTCTCAGAGCTTCGGGACTTCAAAGATTTCTTCTCATCTTCACACTTTAAAACTCCTGAACTACCGAACTTTCGAACTCTCGATTAGGTCCATGTCACTCCGACGTTCTATGACTTTGACACTTTGAAATATCTCTTCTTATCTGTACACTTTAAAACTCTCGAACTGTTGAACGTCGAAATATCGAACCGACTAATCTGCGGACACGTATCTCCGATAATGGTTGGTCCAGATTGGTTCTGGATTTTGGGATTTCAGAGAAACTCTACTCCGCACAATCTCCAACGGATTTCTCTGAACACCGAACCACCAAACCACTAAACCACTTGGGAAATCCAACGATCTACCTTCTCCTTGATGATCTACGACTAAGAGTCACTCCAGGAATTCGGAGGATTACCCTGTTGAAACACCGCACAACCCCCGGACTACCGAAACTCCGAACATTTCTTAATCTGCAGACACATGTCCTTGGAAATGGATGGTCCGGATTGGTCCAGGACTTTGGGACTTTGAAGGATTTCCCTATTGAAACACCGCACAACCCCTGGACTGCCGAAACTATGAACATTGCTTAATATGTGGATACACGTCCTTGGAAATGGATGGTCTGGATTGGTCCCGGACTTCAGGACTTCAAGCTCTGGGACTTCGGAGGATCTCCCTGCTAAAACACCGCACAACCCCCGTGTTGGTGTCAGAAGTCACTCCTGGATTGCAGCAGGAGTAAGCATGAAGCCCATCAGTTTATGTCACTATTTGTTGATAAAGGGTGATGAATGGAAGTAAACTCAGAACAATATCGTTCTAACTCAGAAACTAGGCCAGGCATGCATAAGCAGATGAGGTCTTGGTTCAGTTTCAGGCAGTAAGTTGTAATAAGGGTGAGTAGGAGGAAGACTTCTGTGAGGAAATGTGAAGGGCTGATATAGGCATTAGGCTTCTAACAACCTATAGAAGAAAACTTTGAACACAAGAACCTCTTATATTCAAAATCAAAAACACTAAAAGAACATAACAGAGTTATAATAAATCCTTTATCATAACACAATCACGACGATTCATGTGAATCATTCAATCATGAACCCTTTTAGTATGAGATCGAAACAAGATGAAAAAGAGAGTTGCCTTACATTAAACAAGGAAATTTCAAATACGGATACATAGCCAGGAAAACCAGTGCTTCATTAAAACATTACAGTCGGGAGCTCTGCTCTACCATCCATCCCTTACAAAAATACAAAAACTGAGTATATATACTCAGATAAATTCACCTCCTTGGCCCCAGGTGTTGTGGGGTTTTTCTACCCTACGGACTAGCAAGCTAGGGCTTTAAACTTGCATGCAGATCATGACCCTTCAATAAATAACTTTTAACCTCCTACCCAAACCTAGAACCCTTTTTCTCAGGAAAACATGGGAAGAATCAACTAACCTTTGTATCAACGGTTGAAGTAGATCCTCCGTTGAGCTTTTATCTCCTTGCTGCTGTTGCTCCTTCCATAAAGCGATCATGTAATCAAGACAAAACTACGCATGCATGCTACTGATCTACTAGAGGGTTAGAGATTTAAACACAAATCAAATAACATAGATAAGACTCATGTATTTGGGACGGGAAAAGCATCTTTTCATTAATCTCAATATGAAT
>JASDQU011404300.1:0-34458 GCA_032191745.1 Picea mariana
TTGCTGGATAATAATAAAGGAAGGACCTGGAAATTTCTCTGGTGGACGTAGCCCACACTGGGTGAACCACGTAAATCTGTGTCTCTCCTGTATTGTGTGTCTTCTGTGTTTTGTTTCTGCATTTGTTTTATCGTATTGCTCCACAGTCCTGTTTTTCTAACACCTATTGCTTACCAAAGAAAAAAACAAAATAATTTTTGTCTTTCCTAGCATGCATGTTCTCGGGACAAACCCTCATACTATGTCAAATCCAAGAAAAAAGGTATACTCACATGGATAATGAATATGGCATGAGTGATTGAATGTCATGATGGGATTATGCTTAGAATTTGATGTCCCACATAATGTTGTTTTTTTTAGATGTATTTGACATGTGGATACAAAATCGACATGTCAACACTTACCAACCTCTAAAAAATTGAACACGTCAAATCCACGTCCCACTCCATAACATACCCATCATAAATTCTAGGTACTTAGTTTCCTATAGATATAGTGTGTAACCTACCTAGGTTGGGAAATGATAGGGGTTGGACATAGGTTTGTTGGAGGAGTAAATATAACAGTAAATGAAATTTATTTAGTCACACACTTCCAATCCACATACAATGTTAATGGTTAATTGAATATCCAATTGGATCACATCTGAAACTCTTCCTTAGCACAAAAGAATGCTCTTCCTCCATTTTGAAACTATACCTTTAGGCAGGCGGGCAAATGCTAAAATTTTACATTAATGAAAACGTAAAATGATGGGCATGAAAAATGAATGACATTCATCAAAATTTCACTTGACAGGTGGGATAAATTTGAAATTCCAGGCTTGGGTGGGGGTTACTATGGGACGCTTATTCGCATAGTGATTATGTTTGCTTTCTACCTACAACCATTATTGGGTTTGGCCTTCATTTCATGACTATTCGAATGAACTAGTATTGAATGTGTCCAATCCTAAATGAATAGAATCCTCATGGTGCATAAATACAGGTGTCGAGTGAAGAATGATTGGTCCATATGTTTTATAAGTGTTTGTTTCAGATTCAAACAAAAGAGAACCCACCAATCCATGATTCTCATATATCAATAGCACTGACATAAATGACATGAACAACCTGAGTCACCCAAGCCTACATCAACAGTTGTAGCAACATCAACGACATCAATAAAAGTATCAACACCTAAAATCAATAAATAATCAGTTGACAATCTTGTTTTTAATAAGGGAAGAATATGTTTTAAATTTTATGTGAACCCGATCAAATGCTTCTTGTCAAGCCAATCAATATACTTTCTTCCTTTGGAAGAAGACAATCCTAAGATTGATGGAGGAAGATGCGAACGGAGAAGCTCTAGCCACGCTCTGCACCTAGGGTTTCATGCAATCACGATATCCCTCGTCCTCCTCGCTGATCACTCCTGCAGCCACCTGACGCGCTCTGCACCAAGGCTCTGACCGGTCCAGCAGCATGTCAGCTAAAGGGGGGGCGGAAGCCCCTTCCTATCGGAACATGGTGACGAACGACCCACAGAACGTCCGTGCATGTAGACCATCTTTCGAACCTCCTCGGCACCTGCGAGATCAGTAC
Organism: Picea mariana; assembly: GCA_032191745.1. Classification (NCBI taxonomy): domain Eukaryota; kingdom Viridiplantae; phylum Streptophyta; class Pinopsida; order Pinales; family Pinaceae; genus Picea; species Picea mariana. The sequence continues at coordinate 1,587 of JASDQU011404300.1, forward strand.
ATGCAAGATGAAATGAAAGAAGCACATGCACGAACATGGATGCAGAGACCTCCCATCCAAAAGCTGCTCGAGCCTGGATACCAGAAAAATGCATACCGCAGGCCCTGAAGGCACCATGATACACCATAAAAAGCAACCGAATAGGCGATCACACCCAGTTCATGAGGGACCACGCCCTCATAGGTAAATTCCTAGGCCTTTGGCCCTCAGAGAGAGACCTAGCTCGCTGGATCAAAGCCTGGTGGAACCCCAAGGGAGACTATGAGCTCAAGCTAAGCTCCAAGGGTTTCTTTACAGTCATATTCTACAATCTGTAGGACAAAGACAGGGTATTCGAAGGGGGGCCCTACTTCTACAACTCGGCGGGACTTTATCTGAGATTCTGGACTGAACGCTTCTGCCTAGAGAAAGAGAAATTCGCATATGCCCCGGTATGGATCCATCTCTACTCCCTACCCCAAGAGTTTTGGTTGAAGAAATTTTATCAAGCATAGGTAACACGCTAGGAAAACATGTTAAGTCCTTAGAGGCCACCAAGCATAGGAAGTATACCTCCTATGCCAGAATCTGTGTCAGGATGAGGAGTGGGAACAAACTATAGACTACAAACATATACCTTTCAGATGCATAAATTTCCACGAGCATGGGCATCTCTTCAGAGATTGCCCCCTCAACGCCCCCCACAAGCCAACTGAGGAAGAGGAGCCAAAGGATGGCTTCACGCAGGAAGCAGACGCAGAAGAAAACAACAGCCACCAACAACCGGAAAAACCCCAATACCAATTCCTTTGATGCTTTATCTAACCTACCAGAGGTAGAGGAAGTGGAAAACCCCATTAAAGCATCGGAGGCAGAAGGAATCAATGACAAGGAAAAACGATCACCTCAGGCGGATCCTTCACAACACACTCCATGCCACCCTCCCCTTCCCTCAGACATGGGCAGAAACCCTGAAAGGGATGAAGACACCGTAATGGCAATGGATGAACAAGACTTAGTGGGAGTAGACTTGGACAAACTGGAAGAAGCTCTCAATAAGAAAGATCTGAAAACTATACCAGAAGACCAACTGAGGAAAGTCCACAAGGTCTTTCTGGACTCGTCAGCAGGGGCAACCTCAAGACTAGGAATAAAAGGAGATCCAAACCTAGATCCAAGGAGAAACATAAAAGAAAGCAAAAGGAGAGGCAGGAAGATGGTGCAATAGCTCATTAAGGAGGCTGGTAACTATATGATCAACTCGGGACAAGTACAAAAGCTCTCGGAGAGCTCTTTCTCCCACCCACCCAACTGTTAAATCATGAAAGTCATCACTTGGAACATCAGGGGCCTCAATGGAAGATCCAAGCAAAGGACCCTCCGAAACTGCATCGAGATGGAAGACCCAGACATCCTTCTCCTTCAGGAGACTAACTGCGCAGGACCAACAGCGGAAGCAATCTTCAGGAAATGTTGTCACAACTGTAACTCTTACCACACAGACTCAAAAGGAATGGCAGGAGGCCTTGCCATCCTCTGGAATCCAAACTCTGTCATTTTGAACCAAGGTCTCTCGACTCTGGGCACTCTCACAGCCCACTATCAAGAAATTGGTTCGGACAAAGATGGATGGATCACCAATGCCTATGGACCACAGACTGTCCCGGAAAAATAAATCTTTCTTCAACAATTAGCTTATCTAAGTTCCTTGGCCAACAATAAAAAATGGATTGTGGGTGGGGATTTCAATATGATCCTGACTCTGGAGGAAAAAAGGGGGGGCAAGAAAAGATTGGAACAAGACAACATAAGATTCTAGGAACTTCTGGAACAACATAATCTGGTAGACATAGAGAATGGAAACAAAACCTTCACTTGGACGAACAAGCACACGGCCCCCCAACAGATTGCCTACAGACTTGACCGTTTTCTCCTCTATGAGACCCTCCTCCTAGAAGGTCCTCTAATAGAGTCCAATATCCTCCCAAAAGCGGGCTCTGACCACTGGCCTGTTTAGTTGTGGGTGGAAACCATGGCTTCTACCAAGCTCAAACCCTTTAGGTTTGAAAAGTTTTGGCTCACCCATCCTGACTTCCATAAGATGGCTTGCCTTTGGTGGGGCACGACAGAGATCAGGCAAGGAACCAAAATGTATCGCTTTCAGCAAAAACTCAAATACTTCAAGCAGCAAGTGCGACAATGGAACAAGGAAGTTTATGGCAACATCTTCCAAGAGAGAAAATTCTTGGAACAAAAACTTGAAGCCCTCCAACAGCAAGCCATCCAGACAGGATATACCCCAATTTAACAACAGGAGGAACAAAGTATCAGACAACAGTTGGAAGAAAGGCTACAACAGGAAGAAATCCTTTGGAGACAAAAATCCAGGATACAATGGCTCAAAGAGGGGGACAAAAACAAAAAGTTTTTCCACCGATCAATGATACACATGCATTTCATCAACCACATAACTAAACTAGAAAACGCCCATGGCACAACCTTGCTCTCACATTAGGATATCACGAAGGAGCTCACTCATTATTACCACGACCTCCTCTCAGAACCTTAGGTGGATCGTGTAGAGGCTATCAGGAGAGTAACAACCAATATTCCGACCCTCATCACTCAGGAACAAAATGAGGCCCTCATGACCCCCATAAGCCAAGCTGAAGTGGACCAGGCCATACAGGAGCTACCTGCGGGAAAAGCACCTGGTCCGGATGGATTCACCACGGACTTCTTCCATGCATGTTGGCCCATGCTAAAGGAAGAGGTCTGGAAACTGGTGGAGAAATCACGCAGCTCTGGTAAGGTCCTCCCAACCCTTAATGCCATCTTTCTCACCTTGATACCAAAAGAGGAGAGAGTCACGAATCCGAAAAATTTCAGGCCCATAGCTCTCTGCAATGTCATCTACAAAATTATCTCCAAATTTATAGCTCTCAGACTCAAGCCAATCCTCCCCTTCATAATCTCAAAGGAGCAGTCGTGCTATGTAGAAGGAAGACAAATAATGGATAGTGTCATTCTGGTCCATGAGGTTATTCACTCACTCAAAAGCACATGTACACCAGGTATGCTTCTCAAACTTGATCTTTCTAAAGATTTTGACAAATTAATCTGGAAATACATAAGAGAAACTCTAGTGGCCTTTGGTTTCAGTGCCAACTGGATCGAATGGATCATGAATCTCATCACCTCCACCTTCTTCTCCATCCTAGTCAATGGTTCGCCCTCCCAACCTTTCTCCCCCTCGCGAGGACTAAGACAGGGGGATCCACTTTCCCCTTTTCTCTTTGTAATAATGGCAGAAGGCCTAGGACGCTACCTAAAAACCTCCATAGGCAATGGCTCTTTGTAAGGCATCCCGCTCCATGGGCTCCAACCTGCGACCTCACACAACCAATTCATCGATGACACCATGCTTATGAGCACCCCCACAGTACAAGAAGCCAACAAACTCAACTCCATCCTCTCCGACTTCAGCAACGCCACTGGCACCTCCTTCAAACTAACAAAGTCCCAGATTTTCTTCTTCAACACACCCCAGGCTGTCTAGAAACACCTCTCCCAGCTCCTCTCCATTCCGATTTTCACCCTTCCAACTAAATACTTGGGCCTTCCCTTGTCGGACTCGGCGACCCGCAACCTCTCCTGGGACTCACTCCTACTCTCCATCTCCAACAGACTCAGCAGCTAGACCTTTCGCTCCCTCAACCTCCCAGTCAAAATCACCCTTCTCAAATCCGTCCTCCAAGCCATACCGACCTATCTTTTCTCCGCTCTAGCAGCCCCACAATCAGTCATCAAAAAAATAAAAAACTTGCAAAGGAAATTTCTCTGGCATGGCCACAATTCAGACAAAAAATGGGCTCTTGTCAGCTGGGAAAAAGTCTGCAAACCCAAAGCCCTAGGAGGCCTTGGTCTAAGGGACCCTGGAAAACTCAACAACACAATGGGGGCAAAGATCTAGTGGATATGGATAAAAAATCCAATAGAAATATGAGCTCAGCTTTGGAACTACAAGTATGAACTAGACATCCATCATTCACACTGGATCCAAATGCAGGACATAATTCAAGGATCCAACATCTGGAATGCAGCCTAGAGAAACCTTCCCCTCATCTAGGATCACGCCTTTTGGGAAGTTCATAATGGTCAGACCACCAGGTTCTGGAATGACTCCTGGCAACAGATGCCACCCCTCCAATCTAATGAAAATTTGCTACACTATGAAAACCAAATACCCAACTTAATCACTGCAAAAGTAGTAGACATGTGGGCTGCCAATCCTCACAACCGCACCTGGAGACCCTGGAAATCCACACATCAGGACCTACAGGTTGTAGAGGATTGTAACTTACAGAACTGGGCTCATGCAATCTCAATAAGAAGAAATCGAGCTAACAATAGCTCTGACATTCTTCGTTGGGGGCACTCACCCAGTGGCAACTTCACTATCAAGGAAGGACATGCTCTGAAAGAAGGCTTTCAATACATGCCAAAGGATCCTATATGGACTGTTGTCTGGAAATCCAAATTCTGGCCAAAAATCTCAACTTTTCTTTGACTCCTCATACAGAACAAGATCCTAACCTGGGATAATCTCCGAATAAGAGGCTTCATAGGACCTTTGATCTGTCACCTATGCAATCAACATGAAGAGACCATGGAACACCTCTTAAACAGTTGCACCATCGGCGTTGTCATCTGGGACCGTGACACTCAGCTCCTAAGAAGAACTCACAGAGATCAAGGTAGCATCATAAACACAATTAGAAATTGGGGAACAGGACCTTACAAAATCCATTTGCTAAACAGACTCGTGCAGCTACTACCAGGCTTCATATTGTGGCAACTCTGGAAAGAAAGAAACAAGAGAGTCTTTCACTCACTACCCTCCACCCTGGAAACCATCTGGTCCACCATCCACTCAAACCTGCAAAAAACCCTTCAGCTTCACCCTTGGACCAAAGAAGACAGACCAACTAACTCTGTAGAACTACTGATCCTCAACTCTTGGGGCCTCATGCTTCCCGCCACCCTCTCTCTGGCCGCCCCTTCCCCCCCTTCCACCTTGGTTATCAGCCCCTCGATTTGGTCCCCTCCCCCCCTTGCTTCCACAAAATTAACTTCGACGGAGCTTCGAAAGGAAACCCGGGCCCTTCCGGTGCGGGGGCAGTCATTAGGGATTGTTTTGGCATAATACACAGTATGAATGCTAAAAATATGGGCTATGATACCAACAACTCTGCAGAGATATGGGGCATGATCAGGGGAATACAACTGGCCTTAGATCACAATCTCACCTGTCTCATCATCGAGGGATATTCAAAAGTCATAATTGAGCTAGCTTCCAAAATCATCAATGGAAGAAACCTGGAAAATATCACCCCAAGCCGGTGCTTGCTTGGCCCTCTACATTGCCTCCAACAGAGTGGCCGACAGACTAGAAAATGAAGGGGTGAACCTATCTCAACAAATCACCCTCCTGAACACTGGAAAGCCCCAAAGCTCAGCACTATGGACCCACTACCAAGAGCTGGCCAGAAGGGACAATCCACACCGGGATGGGGTGACACGAAGTGAAGGAGGGAGGACACCTGGGCAGGACAGCTGGCGACGTAATTTATTCCCCCAGGCTGCCACCCCCGAGAATTTAACTCCCCATGCAGCGAATTTTTAAGGTATTCAACATAGTGCACCTGGGCAAGCATCCAGATGCGCGTTCCAGCCAGTTTGCAGGTACCAAGAGTTTAAACCAGTCCTATCAGCCTTCAATGGCAATGGGAGAGGCTTCAACTGCCCTCAGCTGCGTTAAAATCATCCATGGCGCGTTCATTCTCCTGCTCATTGCTAGTTATCACTCCAGCATTGTGTCTCTCGGCCCTCCAGGCTTATCCATTTTCTCTCCGCGTGTTCTTCGTGTCTACCCAGACCACCATTTCCCTTTCACCACCCTTGTGCTTTTCTCCACCATGCCTCGGGAAAGAGGCAAACCCAGGCGAGCATGCAAAAATACAAATGCCTACACCTGTGAGAAGAGACTCACTACCTCCCAACGAGCTCTGATTGCCCACTTCAGTCGTCCCTGCACTCACACCAGCAGCACTCAGTCCACCATGCGCTCTCCAAACACCCAGGCCTCCCTGTGCACTCCAAAGGAGGAGGCCCCGTCCCCCACCTTGCATTCACAACCATCGCCTCTTCTCTTGACGAACACCGGTTCACGAACAAAAATTCTTCCGAGCCTCAACTTGGACAAAGGGGAGGCTTCACCTTCTCTCCAGCATGCATGGCCACCCTCTTCTTCTTAGCCATGCCGAAGCCTGGAGCCTAAGAAAGAATCTGCATTCGCTTCACTAGGCAATAAATAAAGTGAATGTGGACTTATCAAGCTAAGCTAAATGTTCTTAAAGTTCGCAAAATAAATAATTAACTACATCTTTAAAAGTAGCAGTAAAAAACAATTCAAGGCTTGTATTTAATATTATCCTTATCATTTAATCTACTAAATTATATTATGAGTGCCACACCAACAAGCTTATCAGTGTTTCCAAGAGCCATAGTTGTAGGTTTTGTCAAAATTGACAAAGAATTTCAGGTCAAACATATACAAATGTATGCTCGTAGATGTTCCATTAATATTTTATTAGCTACATGTTTTGTATATCTTTACTAGTGGCATGTATCATGCCATTCTCGTTTTGATATCTATTTGTTTTATCATAACAAATACCCATTTTTTTTGTGATAGTAGATGGTTGGACAATCACAGTGGCATTTGTAGGTGATTCTCGTTGCATTCTTGAATAACCTAGAGGGTTGGTTTCTTTTTTTAAGTGTTGATTACAAGGTGCTAATCACAAGCTTGAGGCCAATCTCTAAGAATAAAATTCTTGTCATGATGGAAAAATAAGAGTGATCTTGTGTGTTATATGAGTATTTTTATTCCTTTGGCCGGTTCCCACAAAATGGACATCACTAAATGCATCTCTATATTTTTCTCCTTGAGATAAAGATATACTTGTTTATTTTTCTTGGAAAAAAAATATTAGATCTTAAATGGAACCGAATTGTTTTCTTTTCCAAATGGAAGTTGCTTCCCTATTTTCAACACTTGTGGATTGCAAAAAAAATATGAGACAAAGTTCAAAGACAAAATTCCATGATCTTTAAATAACTTAACCACTTTGATTCACTTCGGTGTTTCCTTTCCCCACTCCGATTCACTTCGGTGTTTCCTTTCCTCTTCTTCAGGGATATGCTATTTAATGATTAATGCATATTCAATGTTGCATAAAATTAAGTAACAAACTTAAACATGTTAAAGTTTTATGATAGAATTACTATCATGGAATTTATTATGCCAACAACTCAAGGATGGGGTGATAGGACTGTACTTCCCATGTGTTTTAGTTAATATCCCACCGCCAACACCTAACCATGTTATGGAGACTATCTGTAACATGCAAATGGTTAATGATGAGGGTGGTTCAGGTTTGAGTATCATTGCCATAATGAAACTCTAGATGATGTTTGCTTCTAGCTCACAGAGTGATTTCAAGAAAATTCTTTTTCCACCTCCTATCATCATCACCTCGGGAATGGATGACACAAAGCTTGAATTTGTCGGGACTAGTTCTCCAGTTCAAGGCTACTAATTCATTCCTCCTCACTACGTAAGTCCCATCCTATATTTCACTTCTCTGATTCTCCATTAAATTGGTTTGATTGTATGGGGTTTGATAGACTTTGGTGTTGTGGGATCCCTTGTTGTAGTGCACCAGGCCACTCTACTCCTTGCTTTCGATATTATCTCCCCCTATGTCTTGTTGTCCCTCGACCAGAGTTCTCCGGTGAGTACTCTCTATTGTCTGGAGAGCGAAATGCTCTTTGGACTATCCCTCACCTTTTTTCTCTCTCTCGTCATGAATATAGAAATATGGCTCGTCCTGGTTCTGGTAGAATAGGTCATAGGGGAAGATGCAACCATCCAGTTTCTCATGCCTAGCGGGACGCTAAGGCCTATGTTGCAAGGTATTGGGAACAAACACCCCTTGTTAAAAACCCACTTATGTAATATAAATATAAATACAATTTCCTCCTCATTCAATATCAAGCTCAAATGTTAGATCTACATTTGAGAATTACTTTTCATCCTTTAAAATAACTTCAAAATAAATCTATGACTAAGTTCAATTAACATAAGAAAACAATTAGATTTTTACTAGAGGGTCAACTCAAATCCACATATACGCTCATCAAGATACTAATTATCAAGACACTAAATTTAAGTTCAGATGCCAATAAACACCTATAGAAAAATCTGGCTCAACTGTTGCTAAAATATCGAGGAAGAACTGTTGTGACTAAGAAAGCATGCAACATAAAAAACGATTTGTTTGTAGTGGTAGGCAACATAAGGAAATGAAAAACAACAAATCATCACACTTGTTATATCGGATTTGTCTATGCCCATTCCAAATGCAATAGTGTCACAAACCACCTACACCGCACCACTATTCCACCTTTTATGTACATCTATTCTCCCATGGGCTGCAAGTCCTACATGGTAGTATAATGTCTTCACATAAAACTTATCATTTAAGTATTTGCAAACATCCATGTACTCATTTTTGGATAGATAGTAGACAATTCCACATTGTTGATTGAAACATTAAGTGATTGTTTTCCCAAGTTGCTTTAAAGAGTCTTTGTTTTTAAGGATAACCTCATATGTAAGATTGGGATGATCAAAACTTGTTTCAAGTACTAGAGCATGGGGTATCCTGAGAACTTTCAATATGTCCTATGCCAAAGAGTTTCAATCACACCAAAATCAATGCAAATATATTTTTGGCATCTGGAACATTCAAAAGGGTTTCAACTTAATCAAATATAGCATACCATATTATTAATATTACAAAGAACATATTTAAAATTTTACGAGGGATTACTGCCAAAATTCAAAGAAAAAAATTTGCATACTCAGTGCAAAATTACAAAAAGGTTTTTCAAGCATCAACAAAACTATCTATCGAATCTAAATAATAACAATAATTTTTTTTTAAGGTCACGACCAAGCCATACACCAAATTGGTGTATGAGACCTATGATTCTAGCTATGTTGAAAACACTCTAGCACTAATACCAATAACATATCTGTCATTGTATTCACTTTATATTCTCCACCTAAAGCCTTTGTGGGTATATTTGAGCATAAAGTTGTACAAGCTGAGATCAAAGGAATTTTTCTATAATGGTTATGGCCACCAGTTATTTAGAACTATATTGACCAAGTATAAGAGATGTGGAAGTTAAAAAAAAAATAAAAAAATAACATTTTAATTATGCAAAGATATGCAAAAATATTTTAGGTATGAAAACATTTTGATGAAGGATGACCAATTTTTTTTGGTAACATCTCTCTCAACTTGGGAAGGTGATTTTCTTAACGTTTTTAGAACCAACTTCATGAACATGTTATTTTTGGAGCAAAATTGTCTTTAAGAACTCTCCACAAATTGCAGCGGTTAAAGGAGGACCATCTTCAATTTCATCCCTACCCATTATTTCCATAACACCCACTTTTTCCAGTTTATTCGTCGGTTAACTATGTCAACCAATACCAACACCATTTTTTATTATTATTTGATTTGATTTAAGGGATAGATGCTAATGGGTTTGAGAATTCAGTCATGGAAGAGCTGAGAACAACCAAGAATGAGATTTAAAGTCACATAATTAGACTACCATTATAGAAAATAATCCGAATCCACCATCACAAGGGAACCCATGAGCAATATACATCAGGTCTCTATCCTGTAGCGAGCCATCGATTCTTCTAGATAATTTTGAAAGACCTTTCTTGGTCAATTCTAGATATTTTTACTAGTTGTACGGTGTGCATTTATGTAGGTTTTCTTTGTAAGGAAATGAGACCAAGGAGACTAGTTAAAGGTTTAGGTGCGAGCTCGAGTACCATTGATGCATCACACATTAGTTTCCAAAAATGTTTTTGACCTAAAAAAGGTGCCAACTAGTGATAATTTGGCAACTAAGAAACGCATATTAATGTGAAGAGAATAATGCTCATATTGATATTAATTTGTCCCTAAGAAACATTAAGGGATAATTGTAATTGTGGATTCCTATTGGTATATCTGTATCTGCAATATCATACCATGCACAATGATATGCCAAATAATATGTCCTCACCTAATTTCAAGAATAAAGTTTCATTCTTGGTGTTACAACATATAGGACTAACAATTTTACTATGAATAGGATTAGAAGTGCTCAAAACATAGATATATTTTGATGTACCTTATCGTGGTGACACAAAGTCCATGGGTAACATGCCTTCCTTCCTTGGAAAGCTTAGTCTTTGAAACATATACCGATATTGATAGAAGCTTAAAATTTCTACCAAGAACCAATAACATATCATATTTTTTTCTAATGCATGAAAGCCCGTGTTAATCATGAAGACTAACAAATGGGTTCCTCTTAAAAATGTCATAGATAGAAGGTGGATTTAAGAAAACTGCACTTCTCATTGACTATCACTATTCACTCGAGACATTAATATATTGTTAATCATGAAGACTAACAAATGGGTTCCTCTTAAAAAAGTCATACATACAAGGTGGATTTAAGAAAACTGCACTTCTCATTGACTATTACTATTCACTCGAGACATTAATATATTATGGTCTTATACAATATATTGCTGCAAAAATTATTAAATAAGCCACAATTGAGGTCAGGCCAAAAAAAAAAAATCACTTTTAAGTAAAACATAGACTAATTTTCTCGATGACCCATACACAACATGTCTATGGGCATTAAAACCTATCGGGAAATTCTATTCATAATTCACAAATTTATGTGTAGAGATTTGGAGACCTTGGGACTTAAATAGTGATTTTATCCCTAAAACAACAATGCTAAGGGATGGAATAGAAATGATTGGAAAATACCTAACTGAAAATGAAATCCTATCCCAAAATGCACAAATTAGTCATTGATAAAAACAATCTTCACTTGCAAACCTAACACAATTATGAAGAGCAAGTAGGAAGCAATGACAAAAATCCAGTAGATACAAATTAACCCTAACATAAAAAACAAATCAGAAGCATGTGCCTCTATCACCTGGGATTTATTGAGTTTAACATGGCTACATTTACTATATTGCACAAGCTTCTAGAAATGATCAAAGTTACAGTCCATTGTCTCTATAGAGTATGAACTATTATGCACAAAATAGAGTCAAACAAACAACATGTGTAGAAATATGAATTTTCAGTAATCTGTGACTATGCTGGGTAGAAATACACGCATCACATTTGATAAAGGTAAACATGCAGTATTTATCCAACATTTCATAAATAAAGCCATAGTAGAGTTTTACTTATCTTTTGAAGACTGCAGACCAACTACCAGCTGAGCAAGCGATTTCCATCCAACCTTAGGCAAATCCACATCGGACCCCAGATACCACTAGGGTGAAGCAGGGATAGTTAACTCTGAAATTTGGACTCTAATCAATGTTTTCCTCTATAGATTTCTCGATGACAGAACAATCCCATGACATCCACATACCTGCCCCACACAACACAAAGAGCATTTCCTTCGTTGTTTTCCAGTACCTCAGAAATCAATCTCTCGTGCTATTTAGTGTGTTCATAGAAGGTCTAGACTTTGTCTCAAGTTTCAATAGATTTTTCCATGTTTTCTTGGCTTCTTCCTAAGGCTACAAGCTTCCATTCATGGTTGGTTAGTCTATGATGAGTTTGGCTCTCTACTTTCAATGTCTAACCTCTAAAAAATCTACTCCTCCTCTTTTTCTAACAACTCTCCTCAACTCATTCAAATTTTCCTCATTCTTAATAGCTAGAGAATTAAAAAACAACTTCTCTTCCTAGATCCAAGAATGTAGGGGAGACAATTTGCTAAAATTTAGTAGTTGTGGCTTGGATTGATGAATTTGTTTCCTCCACTTCTCTTAACTCATTTATGTTTTGAAATTCAAAATCGAAATTGGGTGAAAAATCAAGATAGCATAGGGTAGATGATTTAGGCATAACACCCCCCCAAGACCCCCTCACCTTTCCCCTCTTGTGGTATCATAGGCGCTCAACCGATCTTGGTCTTATTCTTATTTATTAATTGAAAAACAAAAAGATGTAAAATATTCACAACACCATGGTATGGTGTCAATGTGGCAGAGTTAAAAAACATCTAGGCAAATTATTTAAGCATTTAATTACAAAAAATCCAAGAGTAAAATTTGGGGTATTACACCCCTAGTGGCTCAAGCATAAATTAACATTGCAGAGGAATAAGCCAGAGTGGAAAGAAGTTGTATTCATGATGATGACATTGAGAAAGGTGTGGGATAGTGGGTCCCAGATATTGGAAATACTAGAATCAGGAACACTAAGAAGATCAAGACAATCACGAGGAAAGTCTTGATTGAAAAAAATGAGGCACACTAGGAAATCTTGCTCCTCCTAGATGCCTTACAATTGCAAGTAAAACAACTAGATCATAAGGTCCCCATACTAGCTAGGAAAACAATAGGATTGGAGTTTGTAGCACCTGAGGAAAATGTTGGAAGCCTTGAAGTGGAAGTTGTTGACTCTCCACCCAATCCATATGCACAGGTTCCTAGTTTTTTTTTCTTTATATCTGAATAGCAACATTACTACCAAGCATCAATATTATACTAAGCAGTCTAGCAATTATATTGATAAGAGTAGTTTCTTTTTGAAAAATTTCTATTTTTTTGATAAATGTATACCTTATTGGAGAAAGACTTTATATATTTGGTGTTGCTTTGGTTTTCCTAGTAGCATGCTAACAACCACTATTATTGTTTACGTTTTCCCCTAAATTAATAGAAATAAATTCCTTAACTAACTTTAAAAATATATATATTATGCCAATAAGTTTATCCAACCCAAAGTTAGTAGGGTGGTCTCTTGGCCATCTTTCCAACCCGAAGGTAGTAGGATGGTCTCTTTGCCATCTTTCTTTGACTTTGAGAAAGAAGGAGTTGTATGAAGAGTTATTGATGTTATCGATTGTCTTAAAATAACATATATTTGATTTTGTTTATAATATTGTTTTCCATTTAATATATTATATTGGAATTTAAATTCTTTAACTAAGTTTATAAAAAAAAATTAATAGATGTAGAATGTGATGTTTGATAAATTTACAATATTATTTAAAATGATATAAAATCAATAAGATTAGTGATACATTTGTTAATAAATGTGTTGAATTCATTATCCCATCAAAGTAGCCAATGCCAAATAATTTTACATATGCATATTGTTGTGTCTAATGAGTTCATCAGTATTTCATTCCATAATTCCACGATGTGGTGTTCCTATGTTACTTTCAACAGCACCACACATACAAATATACTAAAGTGAAAATCAATCTCCTTTTAAAATATTTTGAATTCTAGAACATCTAGTATTAGATCTTTTTGAGCCTAATGTAGTTTCATTTCATAATTTCACGATGTGATGTTTCTATGTTACTTTCAATATTACCACACATATAAACACCTGATCATAACCACCATCGACTCAAGCGAGGATGGAATAAAGAGGCCCGATTTTGGCTAAACTATTGGGGAATTATGGAAGAAACCATTTTGCAAAATAAAGATACTATTAAAAAAGACGTCAAATCAAAATTCAAGGAAAAAATGTGGTGTGATAAAGAGTTAGAGGAAAAAATAAAATTAAGGTATTATAAAGATGTAATCAACCCTAATCTAGAAGATCAAAATTATCTATTTGTTTTGCCAAGTGTAAAAAAAAAATAAGCATTGCTAAGATAAGAACAAATTCTTACGAGCTCCATAGTGAAACTGGGCGTTGGTCAATTCCTAAAACGCCATGGGTTGAAAGAGTGTGTCACCTTTGTGACACTAAGAAGGTTGAAGATGAAAAACACTTTCTCTTAGATTGTCCAACCTATACCCATATTAAATCTCATTTTCAAAATATTGATCACACTACCAACCTTCCTAACCTCTTAACTCAACAAAAGTAAGTTGATCTTGGAAAGCTTCTCTTAATGCTTTTTGAGCACAGAAACAAAATTCTAAAGAATCACAAGTAATCACTTGCCCTCTTAAGGTCCAATAAACCAACTAGGTCTTAGTGAACGTTAATCATCATCATCATCATCATCATCATCACTAAAGTGAAATTCAATCACCTTTTAAAATATTTTAAATTCTAGAACATCTAATACTAGATCCTATCATCATCATCACTAAAGTGAAATTCAATCACCTTTTAAAATATTTTGAATTCTAGAACATCTAATACTAGATCCTAGTAAGAGTGATGTTTTCTTTTTTCTATGTATTTTGTACGTTTTGAATTATTAGTTAGAGTGATGTTTTCTTTGCTATAAGTGTTTTTTTATGTTCTGAATTATTAGTTAGATTATAACATCATTATGTAAGAGATTTAGTTCGGTATTCTTGCAAATACTATTTAAATGTATATAAAAGATATTTAATATTATTAATAAATAATATATTTTAGTATAATAACAATTAATTTAGATAGGGGATTTTAAATTATATAAGAATATTTTTTAAATTATTGATATAGTTTTAGTGAAAAATTGGTAAATTTTAAATAAAGGATTATTAATATTTACAAGTTACATACATTTAGGCATGGGATTTTAAGTTATACAAGAACAATTAAAAATATATATATTGATATATTGTGTTAGAATTTTATGGAGTTTTAAGTATGGGACTTTCAGTTATACAAGTTGAACTTTTTAAAATTATTGATATATTATGTTTGAATTTTATGGAGTTAAACAATGTTAAATATTTAGAAATGTTTAATATTTTGAGTTGATATTTCACCCATCATAAAGGACAAGTAAAATTGAAATGATAGAAAAGAATTCACCCATCATAAAGAATAAATAAAAAGAATAAATAAAGTTAAAATTATAAAAAAAAGTTAACAAGATATTGTGAAATAATAAAAACTTAAAACATATGTTATAAGAAAAATTAATCCAAAAACTATTGAAATGATAGAAAAAAGTGCATCCATCATGGAGGACAAATAAAGTTGAAATGATTAAAAAAATCAACAAAATATTGTGAAATAATAAAAACTTAAAACATATATTATAATATAATATATGTTATAAAAAAAATTAGTTCAAGAATGGTTGTAAATTAATTAAAAACAAACAACGTGAACATAATTTTTAAAAAACTAATAAAAAAATTAGAGCCAAATAATGAACTAAGAAAAAATGAACTTAAAACAATTGTAAATTGGTAAAAAGTAATTGATGCCGCGGGGAAAATATAAATATTAGTGAAAGCCATTAAATCATGTCGTGAAAAATGAAATAAATGGGGGAGTGAATTGGGATAGGTTGAATGGTGAGGGTGTTGAAGATGTGAGGATGGGTGGAGATATGAGGGTTTTGTGCATGATTTCTTTTTTAGCTATTTTTTTCAAATTTTAAGTTGGTTTTCTTGGTGGAATAGTTAATGTTCATGGTGGATTTCTTTTTATAGTAATTGGCTTTTAGGGATCTCTAGGACGTGAACTTAGTTTTTTCCCTCTTGTTGACAGGGTGGTCTTGTCAAGGCCTTTCACTTTTGTCTTTAGTTTTCTTTTATGAGCTCGGATGCCATTATTCCTTGTCTTTAATACTAGTTTCTCGGGATGATTGGGAGTTAGGGGCTCACGGGAATCGCTTTGATTTTTTGGTTCATAAGTGACGTCCTTTATCTTGCTGGCAACTACTTTGATGGACTTCGAAGATAGTGGCCTTTTGGGTGCATTCAACAAGGAGGGATGGGACCGGGAAGGTCTTTTCAAAGATGTGGATGAGTTATGTGGTTTAAACGGAGGACAGGAACATTTAGTAACTACATTAAACTCTTTGGAGCCGTCACCTCTAGCATTAACATATCCGACCTCCATTGAAATGGCTACCTATGATAACACAGGCTTGTCTTCCCAGCCCTCTCAGCCTCCGATTACAATGGAGAGGTTGGCAACCACTAGTGTTGTTGGACCGAGCTTTTCTCAAGAATTTTGTAACAAGGGTGGCAGTGGCCTTACACGGAAGGATACCTGGTCTGTAAAGTTTCCTCCTTAGACATGTGGTCTGAGTGAACCAGAGGCACACAAGATTGCTAAGTATAGGAAGGTTGCTAGAGCCTGGAAGCCAAAAAAAACCCGACGAAGATTGGTGATAGGCATGGACGTCAGGCTTGAGGAGACGTGTCAGTTGGCACTTTGTGCACTGGTAGGCCGCTTTGCTTATAAACGTAAATGTGATCTATCCTTCTTAGATTGGATGAAAAAGGTTTGGCACACTCGTCTTGGGTATATCCCGAGTTATACGACTCTTACTTGTTGCTGGTTCAGTCTTCTTTTTAAGACGCCTGAGGATGCACAGAGCATATTAACCCAGTTCTGGGATTACCAAGGTGGTAGCCTTATGCTGAAACGGTGGCAGCCTTATGCTGAAACGGTGGCGTACTGTTTTTAATCCGTCCTCTGATTACTTTAGCTACAGGCATGCCTGGGTCTTGCTACCAGGACTGCCCTTAAATCTTTGGAATTTACCAGCGCTTAAGGCCATTGGGAATTTACTTGGTCGCTTTTTAAAAATTGATGATACCTGTCTTCTTTTGACTGATAAGCGTATGGCTCGAGTACTGGTTGAGATAGATTTTCTTGAAGGCCTAATGGACTCCATTGAATTGGAGTGGAGAGGACATGTTTCAGTACAATGTTTAGACTATCTTGGGTTGTTGTTTCGGTGTTCCTCATGCCGCCAAATGAGCCACCTCGGGAAGGATTGCCACCCATCCTTTGGGCTCTTAGAGGAAGACGACGATCCTGTTTCTGGTTCACCGACTCTACATTATATGGATGAAAGCCCGGATGGACAGAATCCTTTAGGAGAAGGAACTATAGAGGACTTGGCGGAGAATATGGAAGGTGTTCCTAAAACTCTCTTGGGTAAGCTCAATTTCTATTGCCCTTCACTTTTTCATAAACTTTCACTTTGGGAAAGGGACTTTTTGGGGAATTCTGCTTTGTTACTTGCTGTCTCTTCGAGCTCGGTTGAGAAGGGGGTGGAATCTGTGATTGTTGAAGAGACTTTAGGGGACCCAATTCTTGAAATGGGTGGCTCTTCGAACACTCTTCCTACTACCTTACCTTCAATACTTGTGTCTACGTTTGCTTCGATTGTTCTTGTCCCTCTGTTGGCATCGGTACTTGAGTCCTTAGCACCTTCGTCACTAGAGCCCCCAGATTTGACTCCCCTACAGACTTTTTGGGGAATGGAGGCCTTAGAATACCCGACTTGCAACCCTGGTGAGTTTTTGCAATCTGACAGACCGAAGTGTTTTAAAAAATTATCCTGGTCAAGAGGTCTGAGCATGGAGGTTTCTCCTATTAAAAGTAGGATTGCACGGAAAAAACAGGAGCATGGCTCATCTTCTGTCGATCTACCACCATGTTCATCTGTGGAAAAAGGGGCGCTTAGAGGCATGAAAGCCCTTGCGAGGGCTGAACCATGATCCTCCTTTCCATTAATGTAAGAGGGGTGGGGGGTCGCTTAAAACTGCCCAACATACGAAGATTAATTTCCACTACAAAATCGGACATAATTTTCCTACAGGAAACACTTGTTGATGCGGAAAAAGCTAGGAGGTTTTTGATTGCTCTATGTCCTTATTGGAAGCTCTCTGTTGTGAGTTCAAATGGGAAGTCGGGAGGAATCCTGGTGGCATGGAGCCCTTATCTACTGGAACTACAACCTTTCTTATGTGATGGTGGCATTCTATTGGCAGGTGTCCATATTCCCAACAACAGAAGGATCAACTTTATTAATATGTATGGGCCGTGCACTGGACGTAGAATTTTCTGGGAGAATTTGAATGCTTGTGGTCTTCTTGATCGGAGGAATCTGATCATTGCGGGAGACTTCAACTGTACGATTGTTTTTGATGAAATCTGGGGGCCTTCGGGCTTGATTGACTCACATGCACAATACTTTAGAGAACTAATCATGAGACACCATCTAATAGACATCAAGCCCCCGGAGCTGGTACCGACTTGGAGCAATTGTAGATTGGGGAAGGATAAAATTTCCAAAAGACTGGACAGAGTCTATGCTTTTGTTGATTTGCTTGAGGATTCAGTACTTTATAGATCTTGGGTTGACCAACACTACATATTTGATCATGCACCTGTTCTTTTTCAAATTGATTTCATGCTCAAGTCTGTGCCTTACCCTTTTAAGTTTAATTCTGTCCTGTTAAAGGATGAGAGTTTTGGGGACTTGGTCAAAGATGTGTGGACTACTACATAGGTTTAACCGGGAGGAAGCACATAATCAAGATTAGTAGGGAAGTTAAAATCTTTGAAGGAAAGAGTGAGAAAGTGGCTTGTTAGTAAAAAGAAGAGTGAACATAAGAAATAGCTTCAGATTGAAAACGACATTTCTTTCCTATCAAAAGAAAGTCTGAAACACCCTCAACAATATGAGTCACTCACCCGATTAAATCTACTCAAAAAAGAGAGGAACAGATTGTTATTGGCTGAGGAGGGATTGTGGCGACAGAAGAGTCGAGCAATATGGATTCAATCAGGGGACAAGAATACCAAATTCTTTCATAAGTTTGCTAGCTATAGACGCAACAAAAAATTTATTTGGGAGGTTAAGGATGACATTGATCATGTTTTCATTGGGCAAGAGGAAATAAAGGGAGAAGCCTTCAAACATTTCAACACCTTTTATAAAGAATCACATCTCTTGATTGTGGATCATATTGAGGCTGTGAGATTATATCCTAGATTGACAACTGTTGAGGAAGTACAAGCTCTTGAAAATCCGGTTACGAAGGCGGAGATTCTAGAGGTACTAAAGGGGTTTACCAAGGACAACAATCCCCTACCAGATGGTTGGACAATGGAATTTTATTTACACTTCTTTGATTTGATTGCAGACGACCTTTGGAATGCTGTAGAAGAATCCCACACTTCAGGTATGGTTAACAGATCTATAAATTCAACATTTATAGCACTTATTCCAAAAGTGAATGGACCGGCTACTTTTGGCGACTTCAGGTTGATTGCCTTGTGTAATCTCTACTATAAGATCATAACGAAGATCTTAGCAACTCGGATAAGACCTATATTGTCCCACACTCTTTCTGATGAGTAGTTTGGTTTTCTCAGAGGTAGACAAATTACAGACGCAATAGGTACAACACAGGAGTGTATCCATAGCATCAAAATGAAAAAACTACAAGCCAGGATCCTTAAAATTGACTTGAAGAAGGCCTATGACTGTATTAGTTGGGATTATATCAGACTGGTCTTGTTACAGTGTGGTTTTGGTCTTTTGACGACCAATTGGATTATGGGATGTATTACATCGGCCACCTATGCATTTCTCATCAATGGAGAGTCCACTGATTTCTTCAATGGAGGCAGAGGTATTAGACATGGGTGTCCTATGTCTCCACTTATTTTTATCCTTATTATGGAAGGGTTGAGTCTTGCCTTAAAAAAGAAATAGGAAGAAGGTTTGTTGACTGGTATCAAGGTTACTAGAATGTTTTGTGTTCTACATCTCCTCTTTGTAGATAATATCCTCATAATGACTAGTGCATTTGTAAATGAGTGGGCGGAGATTAATAGGCTCCTGATTCTCTTCTGCAATGCTACTGGTCTGTTGATCAATCCTCAAAAATCATCTTTCTATCATTCTGGAGTACAATCTGCTTTCTTAGGTGATATTAAAGCTATCTTCCCTTTCAAAGTTTATTAGTTGGCATTGGGCTTTAAGTACTTGGGATATTTCTTGAAAGATGACAGGTACAAGGCATTGGACTGGGATTGGCTGCTAAAAAAATTTGAATTCAGAATCACACATTGGTGTAATAGGTGGTTGACATTGGGGGGTCGTGATGTCTTGGTTAAGGCTGTCCTGGAAAGCCAACTAGTCTACTGGCTGGCTTTAGCAAACATCCCAACCTCGATTCTTCACAGAATCCGACAACTCACCTGCAAGTTTCTTTGGAATTGCAATAAAAAAAGAAAAGGATACCACTTGTGCAATTGGCAGTACATAGCCCGCCCGAAAAGATTTGGGGGTTGGGGCCTGTGAAATATCTTTAGTTTCAGTCGGGCGATGGCAACAAATACTCTTTGGAGGGTACTTATGGGTGATGGATTATGGCATCGAATTATCAAAGACAAGTACCTATCGTCTCTCCCGATTGAACATTGGCTTAGATTGGAGACGGTATTCGCACCTCACGACTCACAGACCTGGAAGTATTTACTGAATTCTTTAGACATTATACTTCACTGGATTGCCTGGTATCCAGTTTCTGGCACCTTGATAGCCATTGGGAGAGACTTGATCATAGAAATGGGTAACTATGCTCTGTTATCTGAAGGCCTCATTTCGACATTAAATCATCGAGGGATACATTTTTTATTTCAAGCAAAAGGGGTGCTGAGACCTGAAAGTCTAGGGGACTATTGGTTTTCTAGTGATGATTTAGATATCCAAGGAACACTTGCTTTGGAATGGCAGACATATAGGAAGGCAATCATTAATAATGACATTAATTTGGGCCCTGGACCAGACATTCTGAAATGGATCGGTGACCCATCAGGAAGGATCTATGTTAAAAACATTTATGGGGCAATTGAAGGCAAGAAGCACACATTCTGCATCGGAGGGTGGAGAAAGGCACTTTGGCAATGGAACTGTCCACAAAATCTTAAATTGTTCTCCTGGTTGGTGGCCGAAAACAAAGTACTTTCTTGGGATAGTCTTCAACATAGGGGTTTTATCGGTCCGGGTCTGTGTCACTTATGTATGAAAGAGGAGGAATCAATCTTCCACTTATTTGCTATCTGTCCCTTTTCGAAGGAGGTCTGGGCTAAGGCAACTCATAGATTACTTCTTACAGGAACTTGGTCGGGCATATCTATCCCATACTACCTTAAGAATTGGAGAACACTGAATACAAGCTATCCTGCCCTCTCGACTTTCATTGTTTGGTATCTGTGGAGAGAAAGAAATGGTGCGATATTTGATAACCGGAAGCCTTCTACTCAGAGGGTGGTTATTCTATCACTCTCGGCTCTAAATGAATATAAACTGCCACATAGACAGAAGAGAGTGCGAAGGATTACAAAGAATCCTATGACAAGGTGTTTGGCGGGGTGGTTTGATGGTGTAGCAGTGAAAAATGGAACCAATAGTGGAGCAGGTGGTGTTATATGGATAAATGAGAACATAATTTACAAGTGGTACCTAAGTTGTGGCCCTGGTACAAACAATAGAGCGGAGCTACTTGGGGCATGGACACTTCTAGTTTTGGCCATTCGATTGGACATCAAGGATTTCTTTGTACAGGGAGACTCGAAGATCATTATAGAATGGTTGTCTGGCAAAGGTCAGTTAGATGTTTTTTCCTTGGAGTGCTGGAAGGACAGGATTGCAATATTAAAAAAAGTTTTTCAGAATATCACTTTCCAACATGTATTTCGTGAAGACAATTCTGAGGCAGACAGACTTTCAAAGCTGGCCCTAGACAAACAACCCGAAAAAATTGAATATTTTCAATGTGTGGGAGAACATGAAGGGCCACATATGTTCTTAAATATCTACTAGTTTTTTCTAGGTGTCTGGATGAACATCTTTTTTGGTTTTTTGGGATGTTTACTCTGTTTTTATAAGACTATTTTTTATGTTTCTGATCGGTATTATGGTATACCGATGGATTGTCAATTGTTAGACAGCTGTGAGGGACATCTATGATGGACAAAATGTTTGTTGACTAAACAACTGAACATTTCCAAGATATGAAGGTGGCACTTATGTTTTCTGATGTAAGCACTATGTATGGATCTTTTTATATCTCATTATGAATATAAAGTGAAATTTTTTCGTGGATAAAAATAGGGGAGTTAAAAAGAGAGAATTTTTTTATTTGAACTTACAAAGAAGTTCAAGATAGTAAAAGGAAAAGTCAAAGAAAAGGAGGGAATAAATAGAATAAGAATTATAAAGAGAGAGGAGAATTAAGGAACTAGCCGATGCATATTGGGTTGTCGTGATTGGTTAACCTTGGAGTCATCTTTATAATTAAAATTATTATAATATTTTTAAATGAAAATTGATAAATTTTGAATAAAAGATGATTAACATTTACAAATCAATTTAACAGTTAAGATCAAATAATTAAATAGAGTATGCGGTCAATTCTATTTTCTTTATTAAGTCCTCCCAGGTGTTATAACATTTATATATTGATATTGTATCTTATTTTGAAGCTCATTCTTTTCATGCATACAACTTTCAATTTCTTAAAGCAATAAATGTAAATATTGATTACTTTTATAAAATTAATCAAGAAAATTTTGTTTTCAAATCTTGTTAATTTTGTTTTTTTCAAATTATTAAAAGACATTCAAATTATTAAAAGGCATGGAAAGATTATTAACTAACTTTGAAATATGATAGGTAAGAAGATTACTATATATGATTTATTTTTTATTTTCTTTTGTAATTAGTTTTTTTAATTTTTTAATCTTTTGGATTTCATCAACAGAAACACATTGAATTTTTTCAACGTTAATGTAATGCGTACATAATTCATTTTTAATAAATGTCATAATCATCCAATTTCATATATATTTGGCCTTTATCGGCTCTTTTTTAATAAAATAATTGACATTTTTTTTATATACATTAAAGAGCCTTTTCATTTACATACATAAAAGATCTTTAAAAAAACCATCTGAGGTTGAAGATACTAAATAACACTTGCAGATTAAGGTCAGTCGAAATCCCTCGGACATAAAGAGATCGAGAATCACGCAGATGAAAAGAAAATTGGCGCCGCCCAGACTTGAACTGGAGACCTTCAGTGTGTTAGACTGACGTGATAACCAACTACACCACGGCACCTACACATTATTAAATAATTGGTGATATATATCTTAAACAGAACATATATTAATTTTATTTAATGATTTTTTTTCTGAAAACCAATGGGACTGACGTGATAACCAACTACACCACGGCACCTACATGTTATTAAATGCTTTGTAATATCTATGTTAAACAGAACACAGATTAATTTTATTTATTGATTTCTTTTTCCGAAAAATAAATGGGCAAAACCAGTAACCCAATTATATTCCTAAAACCGGTCGCTTTATTTTCGCAATTACTATAATTGGCCTGTGCCGGTCTCGAACATGCGACCTTCGCGTTAAAAATGATAGTATTATTTTCGCAATTGATATAATTGGACTACGAAAGGTCTCGAAACTGCGACATTCGCTCTATTAATACAACGCTCTAACCAACTGAGCTAATAGGCCAATTTTGTATATGTTTTTCGAACTTGCCATCTTCACTTTATTTGACCGGCGCTCTAACCAACTGAGATAATAATTAATTTCTTGGATGCGTCTCAACAGTACTTGATATTCATATTCTGTTTACGGTTTACAGAGTGTTGTTGTTTATTGCATGCATAAAGGGCAGGTTGGTTAATATTAGTGTTTTTCAAGGTGATTACTTCTCAATAACTCGTTGTTAAATGAGAATGGCGAATCAACAAGTGGTGTGGAATGGTTAAAGATCTACACAAATGAGAGATACATCTCATTTTGCCAATGCCAATGCTGTTAAGCTTTATCAATCTGAACATTTACAAATGTAAAACAATCTATGTCAATGTGAAGATGTAATGTGATAATCTTGAGGGTTAGGTCAAGCAGTTTTGCGTTGGATGTGAGATCTCTCTCTTATTGATTAGTTGAGGAGGTCACAGTTTTGATTCTCTTGATCCCCTTAAGGTAAGGCTTTGTAATCAGGGCCAATGGTTTACCCTGTTTACCATTCATGGATCATGGGGAAGTACTCAGAGGGTTTTCCGTGAGGATTTCCTTGGAAAAAAAAATGTTAGGATGTAATGTGTCAAATAATGAAGGTGAAAGTGGAACCTCATGTTTCTTATAACTAAATTTCATTTAAACATGCAATCAACATGGTTAAGGTGTTGCTATCATGGCTATATGTTTCTTATAGAAGTAGTAAATACCTCATTTTCCTTGTGACTTAATTAACATAGAGTTTGATCATTTCATCTTTGTGACTACAAGTTTATAGCATATGAGTTTTTCAGTTTATTCTTTAAGGATGTATATAAGCTCCATGGACATCCTTTTTGCATCATCACTACCATTAATTTTAAGAATTTAAATCATTTTTAAAATAATGTTTCAAAATAGTAGGGCCACTTTCGATATGGAATATCTTATTACCCTCAAACACAAAGGAAATAAAAGGAAATAGACATCATTAATAAGTTCTTGGGGGGATATCTTTGAATATAAATATGGGGTAAGAAAAGTAAATGGATGATTTAGCTATATCTTGCAAAATATTGGTATAATATTACCCCATGCTCCCCTTTAAATCATTATATGGCTATGAACCTCATCATCTAAGAGTTGTCTCATTTAAATCGCTCAAGTTCTTATTATAACTAACACACTATAAGAAATGTAGAACATATTAATCATCCTAAATGACAATTTCTCCATGAAAACAAATAAGGTGAGATTGTATTGTCTCATTTAAATTGCTCAAATTCTTGTTATAACTGACACACTATAAGAAATGTAGAACATATTAATCATCTTAAATGACAATTTCTCCATGAAAACAAATAAAGTGAAATTGTAGGCTTATCAACATCTAGAAAAACACTTTGAGATTGAAAATATGGTTTATGTTGATTTTATGCCTATAAATATACAACTCTATAAAAATAATAAAAACAAACTTCAACCCAAGTTAAATGGTTCATATAAATTACAAGAAAAAGTGGGGGAGGTTGCTTATGCATTGGGCATTCCCAACAAGAAAAGACTTCACAATGTCATTCATGTCTCTTGTTTAAAAAAGAGGTTAGGAGTGAGGTGGTTATACAAATAAAGAATTGAGAGAAATCTAAATTTGTACATAGAGAGTATCTTTGAAATTAATTTGGAGATCCATCACAAAAGAAAAATCACAAAGTAAGATCAAATGGAAGGATCTTTAAGAAGAAGCCAATTAGAAGTTAAAAGATTTTTTTAAGAAATAGAAAAGTTTGTAAGATTGTAGGATACCCATTCAACCATTGTCTTGAAAGAAAAATAAAAGGGGTAGAAAAAGTCAAAAGAAAAGAGGAGTCCACTTGTAATGGAGAAGCATTTTTGTAGAAAAACCAAAATGCGCAAATGTCATAGGGCAGCCCCTCTTAAGTAGCCATCAACTAAAAATAACCTCCCTCTTTTCATTATTTAGACATAATAATGCCTTTATTGTACTAGTAAACATGCACTTTTTTGAATAAAGTGTTTTTTTTTTTAATTATTATTATAATAGTGACTAAATCATAAAGTGCATCCATGGAACCGTATTTTAAAAATCAATGCATATGATCAAATGCAAGTTGAGACTATCAAATTTGGGATGCTTCCTATAGATCTATAGGTATATTTTGCATCTTTTTAGTTATTATTTGACATTCTTTGAGCTTATATTGGGGTAAAACTACATCATTTAGGTTATTCTGGAAGTGTTCTTGGAATTTTTTTGGATAGGGAACATTCATTTTTAATTTGAAATTTGATCAATTCAATGTAGTCTATTATTAGGAATGATTTAGAGAATTCAAATATAAATTGTAAGAATATAATATGAAAATGTTTTAATTATGATTTATAATGTTGGCTAAAATAAGGGGTGGTAGGTGAAACATGGATCATTTTCAATCCAGAGGGATTTCAAGAAGTAAGCTTTGAATGAGGATTGGGTGAAGCAATCAATAACTAGGAAGATGCATTACCTATATATTAAGGGTTAAAGATTTTTTATTCAAGGTGAATAAGAGAGTTAATTGTCATTGAAGACTCAACAATAATAATCAAACTGGCTCACAATTCTTCCTTGTCAAATAACTATTTAGCAAGGCTCTCTCTGTGAATTCAAAAAGAGGCTAGTCGCTTTGAATACATAGAGTTTCCCATGTTTTAAGGGAAATGAATCACTAGGTACATCATTTGGATAATGAAGTCTCACGCTTGGATTGCAGAATCTTGAAGGTAAAAGGAAGGGTATCCTTCTTCCCAATCCCCTAACTTATTTATTCAATACAAATTTTAACATGCTATCATACAACAAAGACAACTAGCACATGGAATCAAAGAGGAGAGGATATAGTTCAATGGGAATTTCATCTCCTGTACCATCACACACTTTGTTCATTATGACAAAGAAGCTCTTTCAATCCTGTTCTCTTACGACCCTATGTGAAGGTGGGATTATGGGGTCCATTATGGGTCTAGGTGTTCAAACTCTGAGAGACCATCCACAATGTGATGGACACCCTCATGTTGTTTCTAATGTCGAGGTGGTAATCTTGGAGGTGTGCTATAGTTTGTGCTCAACGATTTCTTGGAAGGCTTCCAGTGTTTGCTTAATGGGAAAGGTGAGTACCTCTGTAAATTTCATATTTTCATGTTCTTTGTTGTTTGTGGGATTTCATTTGGACGTGGTAATGTTAAAAGTATCCTCCAGTCTGTATTTATAATTTCTTTGGAAAGGTTTTAGAGTTTGGCTAGTGAGAAATGTGAGTAGATTTGATAATTTCGTTTCTCCACCTAGTCTCTTTGTTTATTGGTAGTGTAGTTTAGCACTAGAGAGTTGGTAGTGGATAACATAAAAAAGAATTGTAATTGGAGGATTTAGGATAGATTTCATTGGATTCTGGATGGTATGGAAAGCCATAATCATATAGGGCGATGCCCCCTCTGTGAACTTCCTTATATTTGATGTGTTGTTCAAAGGAAGCAGGCACTTATTGTAGACAACAAGACCTCTATTTTCATTGCAACAAGGAAATTTCATGCACAAGAGGAGAACCATAGTAGTGAGGTGGGAATTATGGAAACCTTACTTCAACAAAAGAGACAAAGTGAAAATTTAGAGGTTGAATGTCATGTTCTGCATCATTAGGTTGACAATCTAACTATTATCTCGGAGCCGACGTCCTCAAATTACATAATGTCCATTGGTTTATAGGAATATGAGAACAACGAGGAAGAATTTGTTCTAAAGATGCCTAGAAAAGTGGATGAAATGGACTAGGACCCTCAACCTTCTCTAGTTGAGCAAGAGGAAGAAAACAACAAGAATTTCCTTAATTAACTCTAGGTCATATTATGCTTAGTAATTATAGTCTTTTTTTAGGTGTCCTTTTTAGGTTTTATATTAGTAGAAAATCCCGAACATCCTTTGTGAAGGACAATATCATGTTGTTGATAGTTATTTTGCAAGTTTTGGACAAATTTATAGACTATTGGACAATTCTTATTTTTGTATTATTACACTAACTAGTGAGGCTGCAACATCTTTCTAATACAATGATTATGTGTATGTGTGTGTTGGTTGAAATGTCAATTGGTTCTAGCTTGGGTGGTTGGGAGAAATGATTATTAACCTCCCCACCCAAGTTCAATCCCCGTAAGTGACATGCTTGATCTTTTAATTGAGATGTTGTGGCACTAGAAAGGTACCAACAACCTCATTCTTGCCTTTGGGCTTAGAGAGAGGCCAACTTTCTTCCCTGGGCGGTACTCCAATGCTGGGAGAATTAGTTGATAAGTTCATTTTAATTATTAATTATCAATTTACTGAAGATAATGGTGGAGTTAAGACTCACCTTAAGACTCATTTATTTGACACAATGATGGAAAGAAATTCCTATTAATTTTCCAACCATCATCCTAGTTCATATTATTAGGATACTTCTCAATCTCAATATCTTCTTTGAACTTTCTTTTGGAATAATTTTTTATTTTGACGAGCACCTTAGTATCCTCCATGTATATTTGGTTCTTAGTCTTATTAGAGTGCTAAACCAAAGTGAAAAAGTGAACCCAATTATAATTAATATAGAGTATGTTATATTTGATTCTAATTTTGATGGGATGCTTGGATTAACCAATATAAGCTTTTCCACACCACCATGAAACCATGCAAGCTTTTCCACACCACCATGAAACCATGTAAGCACCCTTTTGTTGTGTAGGATAAATGGGATTCTTAACATAACTAAGGGAATTCATATTCTTAAGAACCTTGCAATTTTATTAGAAGTTCCATGAACATAAGGCATGCAGATTTTGGAGATCTTATAAGTTTGGTTTTTATTGTAAAACTATTTCTAAGTATTTTGGAGGCACCCTTTTGTTGTGTAGGATCAATGGGATTTTTAACATAACTAAGGGAATTCCTATTCTTAAAAATCCACCTTGTAATTTTATTAGAAGTTCCATGAACATAAGTATTTTGGAGGCACCCTTTTGTTGTGTAGGATCAATGGGATTTTTAACATAACTAAGGGAATTCCTATTCTTAAAAATCCACCTTGTAATTTTATTAGAAGTTCCATGAACATAAGGCATGCAGATTTTGGAGATCTTGTAAGTTTGGTTTCTATTGTGAGACTCTTTCCGAGCATTTTGGAAGTTTCTTTACAAGAATTTTATAAAGTCTAGATAGCTTGATGTGTCTTATAACCATTATTCTTAATACCTTAAGGGAATATAAATTTTTTTTTATAACAATAATCTCTATTATTGGATTAAGTTGGACATAAAGAATTTTCTAAAGGGCATGTTTTTAACATTACTACAACATTTTTATTAAACATTATACTTTAATTACATAAGTTATTATTACAACATTTTTATTATTAAGTATATTTTTATACTTTATATACAAATATAAATTCTCTTTTTTATAACAATAATCTCTATTATTTGATTAAGTTAGACATAAAGGATTTTCTAAAGGAAAGGGCATGTTTTTAACATTATTGCAACATCTTTATTAAACATTATACTTTATTTACATAAGTTATTATTATAACATTTTTATTATTATGCATTATACTTTATATACATGAGTTGTTTTGTAGATATGTTCATAATTTGGTAAAATATTATTGTTTTATATTTTTATAGTAATATTTTATTATTATTTTTAAATTAACAATTTGTATGTTTGAGGGCTTTATTATTTTTACTAGTAACTTAAAATTTAAGTTACAATTTTACTTATTTTGATATATATATGAATTGCTTTCATTTTTAAACTTTTACCATTTTATCTATATAATCAACTAGTTTATTTGGAGAAGTCCTCATTTGTTTTGGTTTATTTGGAGAAGTCCTTACTTGTTTTGGTATAGATATGAATTGCTCTCATTTTTAAACTTTTACCATTTTATCAATACATCAACTAGTTTTATTTGGAGAAGTTTTTATTCACTATTTGGGTTTTCTAGTCCAATCCACCCTTGAGTTTGTAATTGCCTCCATTATTCTCTTTGGTTGTGTCCCTTTATTTTTTATTATTATCGATTTTTTTTTTTACTTCAATAGGTGTAATAGTAGTTCCATTTTGGGAACATGAATATTGCAATGAGGTAATTAAAAGTTTAATATGTTTTTTTTTTCTAGGTTACATTGCTTGGGGAAAACCCCTGAGTACTTCCCCTCATTTTGAGGATGGTACCCAGGGTAAGCCCTAGAATATTTAGGGAACAAGGCCGATCAACAATAAGGCTCAAAGCCATTACAACAATATAGTCTTTAACATCTCAACATGTTACTTGCGGGTATTGAACCTGGGTGGGGAGGATAACAATTATTCCTCCCAACTACCTGAGCTAAACCCAATTAACTTAAAAATTCAATATGTTATCTAATTGTAGCTAAAATTAAAATAGTATATATGAAGTGATACAAAGCAACATCATAAAACATGAAAAAATATGGGCTATTTGAAGTAAATTTATAGATAAATCTATAAAATGAATGGAGATGTTGTAAAAGAAGAATTTGGAAAAGATGTAGGGACAGTTCAATAAAGCACATTTACATCATTTCCACCAACTTGAAGTTGACTATGTCAATATCCCAAAGGACACACACTAGAAATAATGATAGACACCAAAGGAACATCAATATTTTGATGATGAAACTATAGAAAATGGGTTTTTTCCATTGTTATATACACTTTTAACAATGGCAGTATATATCTCCTTACAATGATTTTTTAATCGTTATTAAAGTTGGTGAAATTATCCTTAAATAATGATTGATGTAATGGGTTTAGACTTCTTGCTTAACTAACATCCACGAGACCATCATCATTTAAATTATTTTTGTAGTGTCTAGATAGATGATAATCAACATTTTTGAACCCAAGGGGTTAGCTTAATTGATTGTTGCCAATGTTGTTGGGATTTGGTTATTTCCATGTCAACAAGTGCCTAGTTAGAGTCCTATTGGGTGAGGCACACTAGTCTATATTGATTAGTTTACTAGGGATGTTATCCATGAATGTGGGGAAGCATCCCTTAGGTTTCTCCACAAGGTTTTCATTAAAAAAAGGATTACAATCAACTTTTCATGTTTGTTTACCTATTAATCACCATTAAACCAATTTTTACAATGTTTTTGGATAATCACTAATAAGCGAAAAATGTATTTGTGTGTCTTAGTAAGTTTATGTTATTACTCTATCTCTTACCTTTTTTCTTTCTAAGAACTAAAAATAGGTATAAATTTAAAAACACAGATCAATTTACAAGTCAAAGGTGCCTTCTTGGGTCCATAGGTTGGTGAAATACAATGCATATGATACAAGGAATATATTTAAATACAAGTCTATGTGTACCAAGTTGTCCTAAAACTATGCAATATATGTCATTAATATGTCCATACTTACCTCTTGAAGGGGCTTCATACTTGAAAAACACATACAATAAATTTGCTCTCAACACTTGTACTTGATCATTAGGTGGAATAAGTGCAAGCATGCCATCCATTTGACTCAACACGTGCTATACAACTTGTTATATGTTTGTACAAACTACAAAGGCTTGTGGTTAGAATGAATAATAATTTCCTTACCGAAGATGTAATGTCTCCATTGTTAGACAATTTGTACAATTCAGATTTTAAGTACCTATGGACACCAACACTGAATGTTTCTAAGTGGTATGTAACTAATTGTCCATGTTGAAGGACAAAAATTTCAAGTACATACTCAATGTTTCCAATTTGAATCTCAAAGCACTAATGGAAATCAAGTAGTTGCAAGAATGGTGTGGATCACAATATGTGCATAAGTGATTCAAATGACTATTTTTGCATGTGATACTATTTGAAGGTATGTGTTTTGGTGTTGTCACAAAATATTTGATGGGGGATGATGTATGACATGAGATAAGTTCAAGATAATTTGCCTACAGAAAGTTAGAAAGACAAGGATGCTTCAAAGTTCATTGAAGTTGGTGGGGTAACCATGTATGGTTTCTATCTTTTTAAGGTCCCCCCACACACCTACCTCGTTGAAAATGTAGTCAGGTATTGAGTGTGATTCATATTCATAGTGAAATTGCATTTATCCATGTTAATAAATATGTTATGCTCTCATAAGGTTTTCAACACCATCCTGATGTGTTGTAGGCATTTATCCCTTGTCCTTTCCAAGATAAAAATATTTTGTAGATAAATAACATCAAATTTACCTATGAATTGGTGTAGATCATTGTTGATTAAGCAAATGAATATCCCTAGTGCATTGGTTAATCATAAAAACTTCACCAACCACTTGTATAATTTTTATTCGACAGAATGAAATCTTGTAACGATCCCTGTCATTACGACAACAAGCAAGCATAATGAGTAATTTTTTTTTCTTTTATGTAGGAAAGTAATAACGAAAATACAATCGATCATCACAACTCGATGACGAACACAACACACACAATTCAGGCAACAACAAACATAATGACCTAGCATACTAGTACATCAAGCAACTGGATGCAACACACGACAATCAATCAGACGAAAATAAAGACGACTACCCGCCCATCCTACCCTGCAAGGTTAGGACCTCCAAGACACATAAGCAACGCTCAAGCCTAGGTTCCCATTGATTTTGACCATTTAAGGTCTCAAGGCTGGCGACTGTTCTAAGGAATGAGGAGGTGTCTACATCCCTCCTAACACAAGCAAGACCACACCTACTAAGATAAAAGGCAACCTCAATCAATCCAACCACAACAACTTCAACGACGCAAGTAGCTAGAACCTTCCCGATGAGTGAGAGACAATCACATTAAACGTTACAAAACAAGTACAACCTTACTTACAAAAACAACATCATCCACATTGGGAGGCACATGACCCTAAGCCAGGTTTCATATGTGCTTATCGATCAATGTGCACAATGATCCAATCATAAGGTATCACATCGCCACATTGCGACAAGTGCGCTAGGGACCCAAGAGAAAACAAAATAATTCTAAACCTTCACCCAAACATAAAATCCAACGTGCCTGAAATCCAACTTGCACTGCCATACATTATACGATGTCATTAGATGAAGGTGCTCTAAACAATAAAACGAACATGGATGCAGGGTTACTATAATCGATACATTTAAATTGGTGCAACGACTGGATGTAATTCATTAGCAATTATCATCATAAGGACTAATTCACAACATAAGTAACCAATCACCATCTAAAAGTAAAAGCACCTAACCATCTTCAAGCAACATTATACTTTCCAATCAAGGGTTTATATTTCCAGTAAACTCATCTATAATTTTTTACTTCTTGGGTTCTAAAGCCCTACAATGAAATCAACTCTTAAATTGCAAGGAGTAAAAA
>JASDQU011404300.1:42836-56810 GCA_032191745.1 Picea mariana
GACCATCGGGGTTCGGGACTTGGAAGGTCCTGTGCATGGTGCAACGGGGCTCGCAAAACCCCGAATCCCGACGGAAGAAATTCCGAAGGCCGATGAGGGTTAATGTTATTACTTAAGTTAGGAATTAAATTGTTAAGGGTTTGAATGAAGTAAGCAAGGAAGAGTGGGCATTACAGTCGAGTTGTGATGATTGATTGTATTGTCGTTATTACTTTCCTACATAAAAGAAAAAAAAATTACTCATTATGCTTGCTTTTTGTAGTAACGACGGGGATCGTTACAAGATTTCATTCTGTCGAATAAAAATTATACAAGTGGTTGGTGATGTTTTTATGATTAACCAATGCACTAGGGATATTCATGTGCTTAATGAAAAATGATCTACACCAATTCATAGGTAAATTTAATGTTATTTATCTACAAAATATTGTTATCTTGGAAAGGACAAGGGATGAATTCCTACAACACATCAGGATGGTTTTGAAAACCTTATGAGAGCATAGCATCTTTATTAACGTGGATAAATGCAATTTCACTATGAATATGAAGCACACTCAATATCGGACTACATTTTCAACGAGGTAGGTGTGTGTGGGGACCTTAAAAAGATAGAAACCATCCATGGTTACCCCACCAACTTCAATGAACTTTGAAGCATCCTTGTCTTTCTAACTTTTTGTAGGCAAATTATCTTGAACTTATCTCATGTCATACATCATCCCCCATCAAATATTTTGTGACAACACCAAAACACATACCTTCAAATAGTATCACATGCAAAAATATTCATTTGAATCACTTATGCACATATTGTGATCCACACCATTCTTGCAACTACTTGATTTCCATTAGTGCTTTGAGATTCAAATTGGAAACATTGAGTATGTACTCGAAAATTTTGTCCTTCAACATGGACAATTAGTTACTTACCACTTAGAAACATTCAGTGTTGGTGTCCATAGGTACTTAAAATCTGATCGTGAGCTCTATGTAATTGTACAAATTGGCTAACAATGGAGACATTACATCTTCAGTAAGGAAACTATTATTCATTCTACCCACAAGCTTTTGTAGTTTGTACAAACATATAACAAGTTGTATAAATTGTGTCAAGTCAAATGGATGGCATGCTTGCACTTATTCCACCTAATGATCAAGTACAAGTGTTGAGAGCAAATTTATTGTATGTGTTTTTCAAGTATGAAGCCCCTTCAAGAGGTAAGTATGGACATATTAATGACATATATTGCATAGTTTTAGGACAACTTGATACACATACACTTGTATTTAAATATATTCCTTGTATCATATGCATTGTATTTCACCAACCTATGGACCCAAGAAGGCACCTTTGACTTGTAAATTGATGTGTGTTTTTGAATTTATACCTAATTTTAGTTCTTAGAAAGAAAAAAGGTAAGAGATAGAGTAATAACATAAACTTACTAAGACACACAAATACATTTTTCGCTTATTAGTGATCGTCCAAAAACATTGTAAAAGTTGGTTTAATGGTGATTAATAGGTAAACAAACATGAAAAGTTGATTGTAATCCTTTTTTTAATGAAAACCGTGTGGAGAAACCTAAGAGATGCTTCCCCACATTCATGGATAACATCCCTAATAAACTAATCAATATAGACTAGTGTGCATAATAATAAAAATGTTGTAATAACAACTTATGTAAATAAAATATAATGTTTAATAAAGATGTTGCAGTAATGTTAAAAACATGCTCTTTCCTTTAGAAAATCCTTTATGTCCAACTTAATCAAATAATAGAGATTATTGTTATAAAAAAGAGAATTTATATTTGTATATAAAGTATAATGCCTAATAATAAAAATGTTGTAATAATAACTTATATAATTAAAGTATAATGTTTAATAAAAATGTTGTAGTAATGTTAAAAACATGCCCTTTCCTTTAGAAAATCCTTTATGTCCAACTTAATCAAATAATCAAATAATAGAGATTATTGTTATATAAAAAAAAGAAATTATATTCCTTTAAGGTATTAAGAATAATGGTTATAAGACACATCAAGTTATCTAGACTCTATAAAATTATTGTAAAGAAACCTCCAAAATGCTTGAAAAGAGTCTCACAATAGAAACCAAACTTATAAGATCTCCAAAATCTGCATGCCTTATGTTCATGTTCATGGAACTTCTAATAAAATTACAAGGTGGGTTCTTAAGAATAGGAATTCCCTTAGTTATGTTTAGAATCCCATTGATCCTACACAACAAAAGGGTGCCTCCAAAATGCTTGGAAAGAGTCTCACATTAGAAACCAAACTTATAAGATCTCCAAAATCTACATGCCTTATGTTCATGGAACTTCTAATAAAATTGCAAGGTTCTTAAGAATATGAATTCCCTTAGTTATGTTAAGAATCCCATTGATCCTACACAACAAAAGGGTGCTTACATGGTTTCATGGTGGTGTGGAAAAGCTTATATTGGTTAATCCAAGCATCCCATCAAAATTTGAATCAAATATAACATATTCTATATTAATTGGGTTCACTTTTTCACTTTGGCTTAGCACTCTAATAAGACTAAGCACCAAAGATGCATGGAGGATACTAAGGTGCTCGTCGAAATAAAAAATTATTCCAAAAGAAAGTTCAAAGAAGATATTGAGATTGAGAAGTATCGCTAATGATATGAACTAGGATGATGGTTGGAAAATTAATAGGAATTTCTTTTCATCATTGTGTCAAATAAAGGAGTCTTAAGGTGAGTTTTAACTCCACCATTATCTTCAATAAATTGATAATTAATAATTAAAATGAACTTATCAACTAATAGTGATAATAATTAATTGTTTCGACCAACATATATTTTTCCAAGGAAAAACTTTAGGCATTCTCCCGGCATTGGAGTACCGCCCAGGGAAGAAAGTTGGCCTCTCTCTAAGCCCAAAGGCAAGAATGAGGTTGTTGATACCTTTTTAGTGCCACAACATCTCAATTAAAAGATCAAGCATGTCACTTACGGGGATTGAACTTGGGTGGGGAGGTTAATAATCATTTCTCCCAACCACCCAGGCTAGAACCAATTGACATTTCAACCAACACACACACACACACACACACACACACACACACACACACACACACACACACACACATAATCATTGTATTAGAAAGATGTTGCAGCCTCACTAGTTAGTGTAATAATACAAAAATAAGGATTGTCCAATAGTCTATAAATTTGTCCAAAACTTGCAAAATAACTATCAACAACATGATATTGTCCTTTACAAAGGATGTTCGGGATTTTCTACTAATATAAAACCTAAAAAGGACACCCAAAAAAAGACTATAATTACTAAGCATAATATGACCTAGAGTTAATTAAGGAAATTCTTGTTGTTTTCTTCCTTTTGCTCAACTAGAGAAGGTTGAGGGTCCTAGTCCATTTCATCCACTTTTCTAGGCATCTCTAGAACAAATTATTCCTCGTTGTTCTCATATTCCTATAAACCAATGGACATTATGTAATTTGAGGAGGTCGGCTCCGAGATAATAGTTAGATTTTCAACCTAATGCTGCAGAACATGACATTCAACCTCTAAATTTTCACTTTGTCTCTTTTGTTGAAGTAAGGTTTCCATAATTCCCACCTCACTACTATGGTTCTCCTCTTGTGCTTGAATTTTCCCCGTTGCAATGAAAATAGAGGTCTTGTTGTCTACAATAAGTGCCTCCTTCCTTTGAACAACACATCAAATATAAGGAAGTTCATAGAGGGGGCATCGCCCTATATGATTATGGCTTTCCATACCATCCAGAATCCAGTGAAATCTATCCTAAATCCTCCAATTACAATTCTCTTTTATGTTATCCACCACCAACTCTCTAGTGCTAAACTGCACTACCAAATAAACAAAGAGACTAGGTGGAGAAACGAAATTATCAAATCTACTCACATTTCTCACTAGCCAAACTCTAAAACCTTTCCAAAAAAATTATAAATACAGACTGGAGGATACTTGTAACATTACCACGTCCGAATGAAATCCCACAAACAACAAAGAACATGAAAATATGAAATTTACAGAGGTACTCACCTTTCCCATTAAGCAAGCACTGGAACCCTTCCAAGAAATCGTTGAGCACAAACTGTAGCACACCTCCAAGATTACCACTTCGACATTGGAAACAACATGAGGGTGTCCATCACGTTGTGGATGGCCTCTCAGAGTTTGAACACCTAGACCCATAACGGACCCCATAATCCCACCTTCACATAGGGTCGTAAGAAAACATGATTGAAAGAGCTTCTTTGTCATAATGGACAAAGTGTGTGATGGTACAGGAGATGAAATTCCCATTGAACTCTATCCTCTCCTTTTTTATTTCATGTGCTAGTTGTCTTTGTTGTATGATAGCATGTTAAAATTTGTATTGAATAAATAAGTTAGGGGATTGGGAAGAAGGATACCCTTCCTTTTACCTTCGAGATTCTGCAATCCAAGTGTGAGACTTCATTATCCAAATGATGTACCTAGTGATTCATTTCCCTTAAAACATGGGAAACTCTATGTATTCAAAGCGACTAGCCTCTTTTTGAATTCACGGAGAGAGCCTTGCTAAATAGTTATTTGACAATGAAGAATTGTGAACCAGTTTGATTATTATTATTGAGTCTCCAATGACAATTAACTCTCTTATTCACCTTGAATAAAAAATCTTTAACCCTTGATATATAGGTAATGTGTCTTCCTAGTTATTGATTGCTTCACCCAATCCTCATTCAAAGCTTACTTCTTGAATTCCCGATTGAAAATGATCCCTGTTTCACCTACCACCCCTTATTTTAGCCAACATTATAAATCATAATTAAAACATTTTAATAGTATATTCTTACAATTTATATTTAAATTCTCTAAATCATTCCTAATAATAGACTACATTGAATTGATCAAATTTTAAATTTAAAATAAATGTGCCCTATCCAAAAACACTTCCAGAATAACCCAAATGATATAATTTTACCCCAATATAAGCTCAAAGAATGTCAAATAATAACTAAAAAGATGCAAAATATACCTATAGATCTATAGGAAGCATCCCAAATTTGATCGTCTCAACTTGCATTTGATCATATGCATTGATTTTTAAAATACGGTTCCATGGATGCACTTTATGATTAAGTCACTATTATAATAATAAATAATAAATAAACAAGTTTTGAAAAAGAAAAAAAACACTTTATTCCAAAAAGTGCATGTTTACTAGTCACAATAAAGGCATTATTATGTCTAAATAATGAAAAGAGGGAGGTTCTTTTTAGTTGATGGCTACTTAAGAGGGGCTGCCCTATGACATTTGCGCATTTTGGTTTTTCTACAAAAATGCTTCTCCATTACAAGTGGACTCCTCTTTTCTTTGACTTTTTCTCTCCCTTTTATTTTTCTTTCAAGAGAATGGTTGAATGGGTATCCTACAATCTTACAAACTTTTCTATTTCTTAAAAAAACCTTTTAACTCCTAATTGGCTTCTTCTTAAAGATCCTTCCATTTGCTCTTACTTTGTGATTTTTCTTTTGTGATGGATCTCCAAATTAATTTCAAATATACTCTCTATCTACAAATTTAGATTTCTCTCAATTCTTTATTTGTGTAATCACCTCATTTCTAACTTCTTTTTTAAACAAGAGACATGAATGACATTGTGAAGTCTTTTCTTGTTGGGAATGTCCAATGCATAAGCAACCTCCTCCACTTTTTTTTTAGTTTATATGAATCATTTAACTTAGGTTGAAGTTTGTTTTTATTATTTTTATAGAGTTGTATATTTATAGGGATGAAATCAACATAAACTATATTTCCAATCTCAAAGTGTTTTTCTAGATGTTGATAAGCCTACAATCTCACCTTATTTGTTTTCATGGAGAAATTGTCATTTAGGATGATTAATATGTCTACATTTCTTATAGTGTGTCAGTTATAACGAGAACTTGAGTAATTTAAATGAGACAATACAATCTCACCTTATTTGTTTTTATGGAGAAATTATCATTTAGGTTGATTAATATGTTCTACATTTCTTATAGTGTGTCAGTTATAACGAGAACTTGATCAATTTAAATGAGACAACTCTTAGATGATGGGATTCATAGCCATATAATGCTTTAAAGGGGGGCATGGGGTAATATTATACCAATATTTTGCAAGATATAGCTACATCATCCATTTACTTTTCTTACCCCATATTTATATTCAAAGATATCCCTCCAAGAACTTATTAATGATGTCTATTTCTTTTTATTTCCTTTGTGTTTGAGGATCATAAGATATTCCATATCGAAAGTAGCCCTACTATTTTGAAACGTTATTTTAAAAATGATTTAAATACTTAAAATTAATGGTAGTGATGATGCAAAAAGGATGTCGATGGAGCTTATATACATCCTTAAAGAATAAACTGAAAAACTCATATGCTATAAACTTGTAATCACAAAGATGAAATGATCAAACTCTATGTTAATTAAGTCACAAGGAAAATGAGATATTTACTACTTCTATAAGAAACATATAGCCATGATAGCAACAACTTAACCATGTTGATTGCATGTTTAAATGAAATTTGGTTATAAGAAATATGAGGTTCTATTTTCACCTTCATTATTTGACACATTACATCCTCACATTTTTTTTTTCCAAGGAAATCCTCATGAAAAATCCTCTGAGTACTTCCCCATGATCCATGAATGGTTAACTGGGTAAACCATCGGCCCTGATTACAAAGTCTGACCTTGAGGGGATCAAGAAAGTCAAACATGTGACCTCCCCAACTAATCAATAAGAGAGATCTCACATCTAGCTCAAAACTGCTTGACCTAACCCTCAAAATTAACACATTACATCTTCACTTTGACATAGATTGTTTTACATTTGTAAATGTTCAAATGGATAAAGCTTAACATCATTGGCATTGGCGAGATGAGATGTATCTCTCATTTGTGTAGATGTGTAGATCTTTAACCATTCCACACCACTTGATTCGCCATTCTCATTTAACAATGAGTTATTGAGAAGTAATCACCTTGAAAAACACTCATATTAACCAACCTGCCCTCTATGCATGCAATAAACAACACTCTGTAAACCGTAAACAGAATATGAATATCAAGTACTGTTGAGACGCATCCAAGAAATTAATTATTATCTCAGTTGGTTAGAGCGTCGTTCAAATAAAGTGAAGATGGCAAGTTTGAGACGCGTTTCAAAAATTGGCCTATTAGCTCAGTTGGTTTGAGCGACGCGCTATTAACGTGAAGGTCGCAGATTCGAGAGCTGCATAGACCAATTATATCAATTAATACGATCATTTTTAACGCGAAGGTCGCATGTTCGAGACCTGCACAGTAATTGCGAAAATAAAGCGACCGGTTTTAGGAATATAATTGGGTTACTGGTTTTGCCCATTTATTTTTCGGAAAAAAAAATCAATAAATAAAATTAATCTGTGTTCTGTTTAACACATATATCACCAATTGCTTGATAACATGTAGGTGCCGTGGTGTAGTTGGTTATCACGTCAGTCTAACACACTGAAGGTCTCCAGTTCAAGTCTGGGCGGCGCCAATTTTCTTTTCATGTGCGTGATTCTTGATCTCTTTATGTCCGAAAGATTTCGACTGACCTTGATCTGCAAATGTTATTTAGTATCTTCAACCTCGGATGGTTTTTTTAAAGATCTTTTATGTATGTAAAAGAAAAGGCTCTTTAATGTATATAAATGAAAATGTCAATTATTTTATTAAAAAAGAGCCGATAAAGGCCAAATATATATGAAATTGCATGATTATGACATTTATTAAAAATGAATTATGTACGCATTACATTAAGGTTGAAAAAATTCAATGTGTTTCTGTTGATGAAATCCAAAAGATTAAAAAATAAAATAAAAAACTAATTACAAAAGAAAATAAAAAATAAATGATATATAGTAATCTACTTACTTATCATATTTCAAAGTTAGTTAGTAATCTCTCCATGCCTTTTAATAATTTGAATGTATTTTAATAATTTGAAAACAAAATTTTCTTGATTAATTTTATAAAAGTAATCAATATTTACATTTATTGCTTTAAGAAATTGAAAAAGTTGTATGCATTAAAAGAATGAGCTTCAAAATAAGATACAATATTAATATATAAATGTTATAAGACCTGGGAGGACTCAATAAAGAAAATAGAATTGACCGCATACTCTATTTAATTATTTGATCTTAACTGTTAAATTGATTTGTAAATGTTAATCATCTTTCATTCAAAATTTATCCATTTTCATTTAAAAATATCATAATAAATTTAATTATAAAGATGACTCCAAGGTTAACCAATCACGACAACCCAATATGCATTGGCTCCTCTCTCTTTATAATTCTTATTCTATTTATTCCCTCCCTTTCTTTGACTTTTCCTTTTACTATCTTGGCCTTCTTTGTAAGTTCAAATAAAAAAATTCTCCTTTTTAACTCTCCCATTTTTTTCCACGAAAAAATTTCACTTTATATTCATAATGAGATATAAAAAGATCCATACATAGTGTTTACATTAGAAAACATACCTGCCACTTCCATATCTTGGAAATGTTCAGCTGTTTAGTCAACAAACATTTTGTCCATCACAGATACCCTTCACGGTTGTCTAACAATTGACAATCCATCGGTATACCATAATACCGATCAGAAACATAAAAAATAGTCTTATAAAAACAGAGTAAACATCCCAAAAAACCAAAAAAGATGTTCATCCAGACACCTAGGAAAAACTAGTAGATATCTAAGAACATATGTGGCCCTTCATGTTCTCCCACACATTGAAAATATTCAATTTTTCCGGGTTGTTTGTCTAGAGCCAATTTTGAAAGTCTGTCTGCCTCAGAATTGTCTTCACAAAATACATGTTGGAAAGTGATATTCTGAAAAACTTTTTTTAATACTGCAATCATGTCCTTCCAGCACTCCAAGGAAAAAACATCTAATTGACCTTTGCCAAACAACCATTCTATAATGATCTTTGAGTCTCCCTGTACAAAGAAATCCTCGATGTCCAATCGAATGGCCAGAACTAGAAGTGCCCATGCCCCAAGTAGCTTCGCTCTATTGTTTGTACCAAGGCCACAATTTAGGTACCACTTGTAAATTATGTTCTCATTTATCCAGATAACACCACCTGCTCCACTATTGGTTCCATTTTTCACCGCTGCACCGTCAAACCACCCCGCCAAACACCTTGTCATAGGATTCTTTGTAATCCTTCGCACTCTTTTCTGTCTATGTGGCAATTTATATTCATTTAGAGCCGAGAGTGATAGAATAACCACCCTCTGAGTAGAAGGCTTCCGGTTATCAAATATCGCACCATTTCTTTCTCTCCACAAATATCAAACAATGAAAGTTGGGAGGGAAGGATAGCTTGTATTCAGTGTTCTCCAATTCTTAAGGCAGTCTAGGATAGATATGCCCGACCAAGTTCCTGTAAGAAGTAATCTATGAGTTGCCTTAGCCCAGACCTCCTTCGAAAAGGGACAGATAACAAATAAGTGGAAGACCGATTCCTCCTCTTTCATACATAAGTGACATAGACCCGGACCGATAAAACCCCTGCGTTGAAGATTATCCCAAGAAAGTACTTTGTTTTCAGCCACCAACTAGGAGAACAATTTAAGCTTTTGTGGACAGTTCCATTGCCAAAGTGCCTTTCTCCACCCTCCGATGCAGAATGTGTGCTTCTTGCCTTCTATTGCCCCATAAATATTTTTAACATAAATCCTTCCCGATGGGTCACCAGTCCATTTCAGAATGTCTGGTCCAGGCCCCAGATTAATGCCATTATCAATGATTTCCCTCCTATATGTCTGCCATTCCAGAGCAAGTGTTCCCTGAAGATCTAAATCATCACTAGAAAACCAGTAGTCCCCTAGACTTCCAGGTCTCAGCACCCCTTTTGCTTGAAATAAAAAATGTGTCCCTCGATGATTTAATGCTGAAATGAGGCCTTCAGATAACAGAGCAGAGTTACCCATTCCTATGATCAAGTCTCTCCCAATGGCTATCAAGGTGCCAAAAACTGGATACCAAGCAATCTAGTGAAGTATAATGTCTAAAGAATTCAACAAATACTTCCAGGTCTGTGAGTCGTGAGGTGCGGATACCGTCTCCAATCTAAGCCAATGTTCAACCGGAAGAGACGATAGGTACTTGTCTTTAATAATTCGATTCCATAATCCATCACCCATAAGTACCCTCCAAAGGGTATTTGTTGCCATTGCCCGACTAAAACTGAAGATATTTCGCAGGCCCCAATCCCCAAATCTTTTCGAGCGGGCTATGTACTGCCAATTGCACAAGTGGTATCCTTTTCTTTTTTTATTGCCATTCCAAAGAAAGTTGTAGGTGAGTTGTCGAATTCTGTGAAGAATCGAGGTTGGGATGTTTGCTAAAGCTAACCAGTAGA
Source organism: Picea mariana (assembly GCA_032191745.1). Classification (NCBI taxonomy): domain Eukaryota; kingdom Viridiplantae; phylum Streptophyta; class Pinopsida; order Pinales; family Pinaceae; genus Picea; species Picea mariana. Next base: position 53,320 of record JASDQU011404300.1, read on the forward strand.
CTGGTTGGCTTTCCAGGACAGCCTTAACCAAGACATAACAACCCCCCAATGTCAACCACCTATTACACCATTGTGTGATTATGAATTCAAATTTTTTTAGCAGCCAATCCCCATCCAATGCCTTGTACCTATCAGCTTTCAAGAAATATCCCAAGTACTTAAAGCCCAATGTCAACTGATAAACTTCGAAAGGGAAGATAGCTTTAATATCATCTAAGAAAGCAGATTGTACTCTGAAATGATAGAAAGATGATTTTTGAGGATTGATCAACAGACCAGTAGCATTGCAAAAGAGAATCATGAGTCTATTAATCTCCACCCACTCATTTACAGATGCACTAGTCATTATGAGGATATCATCTACAAAGAGGAGATGTAGAACACAAACATTCTAGTAACCTTGATACCAGTCAACAAACCTTCTTCCTGTTTCTTTTTTAAGGCAAGTCTCAACCCTTCCATAATAAGGATAAAAATAAGTGGAGACATAGGACACCCATGTCTAATACTTCTGCCTCCATTGAAGAAATCAGTGGGCTCTACATTGATGAGAACTGCATAGGTGGCCGATGTAATACATCCCATAATCCAATTGGTCGTTGGAAGACCAAAACCACACTGTAACAAGACCAGTCTGATATAATCCCAACTAATATAGTCATAGGCCTTCTTCAAGTCAATTTTAAGGATCATGGCTTGTAGTTTTTTCATTTTGATGCTATGGATACACTCCTGTGTTGTACCTATTGCGTCTGTAATTTGTCTACCTCTGAGAAAAACAAACTGCTCATCAGAAAGAGTGCGGGACAATATAGATCTTATCCGAGTTGCTAAGATCTTTGTTATGATCTTATAGCAGAGATAACACAAGGCAATCGTTCTGAAGTCGCCAAAAGTAGCCGGTACATTGACTTTTGGAATAAGTGCTATAAATGTTGAATTCAGAGATCTGTTAACCATACCTGAAGTGCGGGATTCTTCAACAACATTCCAAAGGTTATCTGCAATCAAATCAAAGAAGGGTAATTAAAATTCCATTGTCCAACCATCTGGTCTGGGACTCTTGTCCTTGGTAAACCCCTTTAGTACCTCCAGAATCTCCACCTTCGTAACCGGCTTTTCAAGAGCTTGTACTTCCTCAACAGTTGTCAATCTAGGATATAATCTCACAGCCTCAATCTGATCCACAATTGAGAGATGTGATTCTTTATAAAAGGTGATGAAATGTCTGAAGGCTTCTCCCTTTATTTCCTCTTGCCCAGTGAAAACATGATCAGTGTCATCCTTAACCTCCCAAATAAATTTTTTGTTGCGTCTATAGCTAACAAACTTATGGAAGAATTTGGTATTCTTGTCCCCTGATTGGATCCATATTGCTCAACTCTTTTGTTGCCACAATTCCTACTCAGCCAATAACAATCTGTTCCTCTCTTTGTTGAGTAGATTTAATCGGGTGAGTGACTCAGATTGTTAAGGGTGTTTCAGACTTTCTTTTGACAGGAAAGCAATGTCCTTTTCAATCTAAAGGTATTTTTGTCGTTCACTCTTCTTTTTACTAACAAGCCACTTTCTCGCTCTTTCCTTCAAAGATTTTATCTTCCCTACTAATATTGATTGTGCACTTCCTCCTGGTTGAACCTGTGTAGTAGTCCACACATCTTTGACCGAGTCCCCAAAACTCTCATCCTTTAACAGGACCGAATTAAACTTAAAAGGGTAAGGCAGAGACTTGAGCCTGAAATCAATTTGAAAAAGAACTGGTGCATGATCAGATATGTAGTGTTGGTCGACCCAAGATCTATAAAGTGTCGAATCCTCAAGAAAATCAATAGAAGCATAGACATTGTCCAGTCTTTTGGAAATTTTATCCTTCCCCAATCTACAATTGCTCCAGGTCGGTACCGGCTCCGGGGGATTTATGTCTATTAGATGGTGTCTCATGAATAGTTCTCTAAAGTATTGTGCCTGTGAGTCAATCAAGCCCGAAGGCCCCCAGATTTCATTAGAACCAGTCGTAAAATTGAAGTCTCCTGCAATGATCATATTCCTCTGATCAAGAAGACCACAAGCATTCAAATTCTCCCAGAAATTCTACATCTAGTGCACGGTCCATACATATTAATAAAGTTGATCCTTCTGTTGTCGGGAATATGGACACTTGCCAATAGAATACCACCAGCACATAAGAAAGGTTGTAGTTCCAGTAGATAAGGGTTCTAGGCCACCATGATTCCTCCCAACTTCCCATTTGAACTCACAGCAGAGAGCTTCCAAGAAGGACACAGAGCAATCAAAAACCTCCTTGCTTTTTCCTCATCTACAAGTGTTTCCTGTAGGAAAATTATGTTCGGTTTTGTAGTGGAAATTAATCTTCGCATGTTGGGCAGTTTTAAGGGACCCCCCACCCCTCTTACATTAATGGAAAGGAGGATCATGGTTTAGCCCTCGCAAGGGATTTCATGCCTCTAAGCGCCCCTTTTTTCCACAGATGAAGATGGTGGTAGATCGACAGAAGATGACCCCTGCTCCTATTTTTTCTGTGCACTCCTACTTTTAATAGGAGAAACCTCCATGCTCAGACCTCTTGACCAGGCCAGTTTTTTAAAACACTTTGGTCTGTCAGACTGCAAAAACTCGCTAGGGTCGCAAGTTGGGTTTTCTAAGGCCTCCGTTCCCCAAAAAGTCTGTAGGGGAGTCAAATCCGAGGGCTCTAGTGACGAAGGTGCTCAGGACTCAAGTACCGGTGCCAACGAAGGGACAAGAACAATTGAAGAAGATGTAGACACAGGTAGTGAAGGTAAGGTAGTAGGAAGAGTGTTCGAAGAGCCACCCATTTCAAGAATTGGGTCCCCTAAAGTCTCTTCACCAATCACAGATTCCACCCCCTTCTCAGCCGAGCTCAAAGAGACAGCAAGTAACAAAGCAGAATTCCCCAAAAAGGACCTTTCCCAAAGTGAAAGTTTATGAAGAAGTGAAGGGCAATAGAAATTGAGCTTACCCAAGAGAGTTTTAGGAACACCTTCCATATTCTCTGCCAAGTCCTCTATAGCTCCAGCTCCTAAAGGATTATGTCCATCTGGGATTTCATCCATATAATGTAGAGTCGATGAACCAGAAACAAGATCGTCGTCTTCCTCTGAGAGCCCAAAGGATGGGTGGCAATCCTTCCTGAGGTGGCCCATTTGGCGGCATGAGGAACACCGAAACGGAAACCCAAGATAGTCTAAACATTGTACTGAAACATTTCCTCTCCACTCCAGTTCAATGGAGTCCATTAGACCTTCAAGCAAATCTATCTCAACCAGTACTCGCACCATACGCTTATCATTCAAAAGAAGACAGGTATCATCAATTTTTAAAAAGCGACCAAGTAAATTCCCAATGGCCTTAAGCACTAGTAAATTCCAAAGATTTAAGGGCAGACCTGGTAGCAAGATCCATGCATGCATGTAGCTAAAGTAATCAGAGGACGGATTAAAACTAGTACACCA
>JASDQU011404301.1:47564-69587 GCA_032191745.1 Picea mariana
GCATGTTGGGTGTGATGTGAAATGTTGAACTCAGTTGTGTTGTCGTCTGCATTGTATCTTGCTTGCTTGCTTCAAATTATCATCCTATCTATGACGTTGACGAGCATGTTTCTACGTTGTTTTTGGCTGCCTGCGCTTCCCCGATCCGCCTGAGGAGTTGTCGCATGTATGCCAGCTCTTCTTCAATTTTGGCCCTTTGGCCCGAAGTATTATCAAAATCCTCGAATGTGCGATCCTGGACCATTTGGGCCACCATGTCTAAATCATTCTTTATGATCGTGTATTCTAGAGGTGTTTTATGTGCCTTTGTCTTCTTGCGTGCACCCCTCATTTGGGTGGTTGGTCACTTAGTCTGGCCTGGATCTTGTGGAGTAGCACTTGATGTAGTTATTTGTGCTTCCTCGACCTGTTTATGCTATACCTGGGGTGCCCGTGTGTTGTTCTTCTTCCCTGTCTAGACTCTTGTCTTAGATGTCCCCTCTTTCTTTTGTTGTGGCTTGTTTTGACCTATCCTTAGTTTCTTGGGCATTGTTACTTCCTCGGGTTGTGTATGTTCCTATGCTACCTCCTTAGCATGTGTGTGTTCCTGTCTGACCTCCTCCTCCTCTATTTTTGCGGGTATGTCTTGAGTGAGGACTGGAATCCTCCATTCATCTTCCCAATCCTTAATGGTCATTTGTATGTCCCACTCTATGATGCAGTAACGTAGTTGTATCCATTAATTTTTGGGTTCCTTCTATGCATGGATCCACATCGCATGTCTAGTGGCTTTGAAGTTGGCTATGTTGTGATAGTGTGCAACAGCTTACAGTGTTATCCTCCAAGTGTTGGCGATGGTATCCTGTAGGTCGTGGAGATATCCTTCGAATATAGTTGCATTCGCTCTCCTGTTCTTGGCGTCCAAAGTGACTCCAAGCGATAAGTATCGTGCTCCATGGCAGGGTTTGGGTCTCATGGAAAAAAATGAGTACTTCGGCTCCTTCCATCCCATAATGGCTATCAGGATGAGTAGCCATGAATAATGAAACTCTGTCCCTAGATCCTGCGCATCCTTGTAGTCATCTAGGAACAGATTCAACAAGTAAAGGGCCTAGCTGAGTGTCATTCCCTCGATGCACTATGTTGCAATTGTGACAACCCTGTCCGGGACTTCCTCCTTATGGAATTTTCTGAGAAACTTGCATGCCATAATTGTTGTGGACATTGTTGTCGCAATGTCACTAATATGCTTGATAATGATTCTGCGTGACCCCCTTTCGGTGCCATATTTATTTTTCATCTCCTCATCCAGTGCTTTGTCTTTTGTTTTTTCCTTGAGGAACTGTGAGGGGTCCATGCCCCATGATGGAATCCCTGTGATGTGTGCAATGATCTCTATGTCTATTGAGACGAGTTGTTCCAGCCACAAATCTCGGCCATGTGTGACCACCATCAACTGCTTGACGTAGTTATTTTCATATTGGCCTCTTCCAAAGTGTGGTAGGTAAAACAGACCTAGAATCCCAGTTTTGGCCAATCTTGTTGCCCACTGCACTGGTTGATGGATTGGTTCCCCAAAAGGTCCTATACCCACAGTATGTAGGTAGACTCACTTAGCGAACTCTGGGAACTTGTCTATGTATGTTACAGCATAGTCTGAGTACCTTAATTTCTCTACATAACCTAACAAATTTTTTGATACACGCACCCCTTCCGGCATGCATGGAAAAACAATTGTTGCGGTGGGTTGTCTGCAAAGTGACTTAGGTATCAATTACTTGTCCTTTACTTGTGGTGGCTGACTTGAGGTTCCAGCCTCCATTGTTCGTTATTCGGAATACTGCTCTGGTCAGTCAGTGACATCTTCCACTGCTCCCTCCTGTGGTTGTTCTGACATGTTTTTCTTTGATTCTTCTGGCACGTTCATTTCTTCCTGGTTTGGAGTCGTTCCATTGACTCTCAGGGCTTATTCAAGGTTTTTTGGGTGCCCTAGATTGCCTGCATATTCATTCTGTCGTCTCTACCTCTCTTTTGGACTATCGATGTCCATGCTCGCAGGTGTTTTTTGTTGGGTCTCTTCCTCGATGGGTGTGGGGCTTGCTATTGTTGTATATGGTGATGGGATTTTGTCCACATTGATGACTTTTGACGATTGAGATGGTCGTTGTTCACTGCCCTGAAATTGCGATAGTGCTCTGGTCCTACCTCTGGGTTGTCTGGTAGTCTAGATCGGGTCTCCTTGTTTAGGTGGTAAGAACTTGTCATTCATCGAGCTCAGTAGCCTCTGAAACCTCTACAAACTTCACTCTCTATTTCGTATGCTCTATCGCTCTGTGCCTTTTCCCATTTCGCAATAACCTTTCTGCTCCCGCGTCCTTGCTTTGTATTGGAGTCATGTGAAGCTTGTCGAAGAAGTTACCATGATTATAGATTAAATGCACTGTCAGTTCCTTCATACCTGCCATTAATTTTCCTCGCCGTCTCCAGTTGGCACGATTAATGCGGCATCCTGTCAGTCTTTTCTGGCATTCAATTCCGCTAGTCATAGTCAATTGGCACTTCTTTTGTCGTAGCCACCTTTCCCACTTGTTTTCACTTTGAACTGACAGTTGTCCTTATCTCCATCGGGCTCGGGTGTGCATGCTCATTTGACTTCTGGCATGTGTTCCTTCTATTTTTGGCATGCTATGCCTTTGTTGTTCCCTTTTGATCATATCCTGTACTATAACTTTTTCTTTTTTTTTTCTTAGATTGCCCAGTGTCTTTCAAGTTGCAGGTGGTCGACTGTCCTTGTACAGCTTCAGTCGACTCCCATTGATCATCGCTTTGAGTTTTTCACCTCCTAATTCGTTCAACTATACATCTCCCCCATATGTGACATTTTTTACTTCATATGGTCCTAACCAATGCATTCTGAGTTTTCCCATTTTTTGAATGAATTTACTATCATACATCAACACTAAGTCTCCTGCCTTGAAATTTTTCCTGTTGATATGTTTGTCATGACAAGATTTGTCCCTTTCTTTCTAAAATTGTTGGTGGAACCCTACTAGGGTCCTATATTCATCCATGATCATCAGTTGATTAAGCCTATCCTATACTACGCCTCGTTCTGTCATGTTCGTAATTGTTGCTACGCGCAAATTGGGTACCAAAAATTCTAATGGCACTACTGCTTCTTGTCCATATACCAATCTGAATGGTGTGTGTCCTATCAACTTCTTTCATGTGGTCCTGTAATCCCACAATACTGCTGGTATTTTTTGGTCCCAATCATCCCTGTTGACATTACAGATCTTCATCACTGCATTTTCAAGGATTTTGTTAAAGGCTTCTATTGTTCCATTCGCTTGTGGATGATATGGTGTACTCTTTTAATGATGGACCTCAAATTCTTCAGTCATTTCCTTAATAGTGTTGTTAATAAAGTGAATGCTTTGGTCGCTCATCAAAATTCTTGGGCAACAAAATCTAGTGATCACATGTTCAAATAGAAAGTGTGTTGTTGTCTTTGCGCTGCAATCTTTGACAGGTGCTACTTCTGCCCATCATGTCAGGTATTCTGTCGCAGTGATAATGTACCTTGGTTCTCTCCTCTTGGTGGGTGGGTTAATTGGTCCCGCAAAATCTATTTCCCATTTGTCGAATACCTACAAAGTTACTTGTGGTCGTAGGATCATCTTGTCCCTTATACTTGGTTTACCAACCCTCTGACATACATCTCATCTCTGGCAGTACTCTTTCAAGTCTATGTGAATGGTCGACCACCATAGTCCTGAATGCAATACCTTCTGTGCGGTAACTTTTCATGCGTAATGTCCTCCTGTTATTCCTTCATGAGCTTCTACTAAAATCCTTGGTCTTTCATGTTCTAGCACATATCTTCTCAAGATGTTTTCTGCGCCCATTTTGTATAATTGTCTGGCAATCAGCTGATAATCTGCAGCCCGGACTACCAAATTTTTCTTCTGCACGGTGTTATATTCCTATGGCATAGTCCTTGTACTCAAGTACTGGATGATTTCTACAAAGTATTCATCGGTGATATGAACAAAAAATAACTCTGCGTCTAGAAAGTTGTCCTCTAAATTTGTAGGTTCCTCTCCGTTTGTGACTCTTGATAGGTGGTCAGGTCATGTGTTTAGCTTTCCTAGCTTGACTATTACTTCAAAATCAAATTCTTGAAACAGTAGTAACCATCAACAGATTATCCCCCCCAACACTGGTTTGTTGACTAGGTACTTAAGGGTTTAATGATCTATGAACATCTTAAAATGTTTTCCTAGTAAGTTATGTCTGAACTTTTGTAGTGCATAGACCATAGCGAGGCCTTCCCTCTCTGTAGTGTTATAGTTCTGCTCTGATTCTAACAGTTTTATGGTAGCAAATGCTATAGGATGATCAAATTATCCTTCTCTTGGCTACGCAAAAATAGCTCCAAGTGCTATGGTTGATGCATCTACATGTACGTGGAATGTCTTCTCCTAATCTGGGTATACTAGTATTGGTGTTGTTACCATTTTTTCTTTTAGTCTATCCATACCGTATTGACAGTCCTCATTCCACTGAAACTTTGTATCCTTCCTTAACAGTTTCTCCATTGGCATGGTGATTTGCACATACCCTTTGATAAATTTTATGTAGTATCAGGTGTGTCCCAATGTCGCTCTTAGTTGACGGACTATTTTTGGTGGTGGTAGGTTAATGATTACTGCAATCTTTGCARAATMTACTAGTAAACCTTGCTTACATACTATATGGCSCAATAGTATCCCAAATGGTATTCCTAAGATGCACTTCTTGATACTTAATGATATATGGGACTACCTGCATCTTTCTAACATTAGTCACAAGACCTCTACATGGTCTTTCAACAGACTATAGATTGTCCAATCGTCCAAGTATACCTCTCAAAACTGGTGGATAAATTCCTTAAATGCAGCTATGACTACTCTGGAAAATATTGTTGGTGCATTCTTCAGTCCAAATGGCATGACTGTGTATTGGTAGGATCCCCATTCCATAGAAAAAGTGGTCTTGTATCTGTCTTCCAGCGCTATCTTGATCAGATGAAATCCTGAAAATCTGTCGGTGAATGAGTAAACTTCTTGTCCTCCTACGTTCTCCAACACTTCATCTGTGAAGGGTGTAGGGAATGGGTCATGTAGGCATGCATCATTCAACTTCCTCAAGTCGACGCATATTCTTATCCCTCCTTGTTTTTTCTCCTGAACTACCATCGGGCTTATCCATTCTGATTGTTCCACAGGTTCTATGATGACAGCTTCGAGCATCCTATCAATCTCAACTTTGAATTTTTTCTTATATATTGGATTTAGTCTGTATGGTCGTTGTCTGATCGGTCTTTCCTCAGCTTTGAGTGGTATCTTCATTTCACCTAGCTCTCCTGCTATGCCCTTCATTTCTGTAAACATTGTGGGGAACAGGTCGTTCTACTCATGTAGTAACTATGTTATGCTTTCCACTGTTTGCTCATCCCAGTAGTCTCCAATGTTGGCCATTTTGGGATTCTCAACTATCCCAATGTTGACTTTCTTCACTTTTATCGGCACAACAATTCCTTCTAATTCTAGAGGTGGACCTTCCACTTCTCTTTCTCCTTCCACTTCCTCGATCTGAATACTGCGCGGGTCGTCCTCTGGTATTTCTTCTTGCATGTGGTAGCATGACAATAGTTCTTTCACTGTTTGTCTATTCCGTTGTTGCTCCTCTGTTATGAGTTCAACCTTTGGTTCCTTAATGAATATCACCCCTCTTATTTGCTTAAGTGTTTCATCTATGTTGGGGTTCTCATGCTAGAATGAGAAAGTGACTGTAAAATTGTGTTGTAGTAATGATCAGCTCACAGTTCCTCTGTGCAGTTCCTAGTTTGTATACCAGTTTATTGGTATTCCCTCTAAGGTATGTGAGAAATGATGAGGCCATTCCTCTGGGGGTGTAATTTTCCACAGCGCTCTACACTTCTCTAAGTGTTCAGTGGGTGCCCCCATTCCATCGTATTTTTGTTGTTCATTTCTTTTCTATTCTGCACCAAACCTTATGCGCAGTAACCGCTTGCATTGGTACCAATCCTTGATTGTTTCTTTGTGTGTGCCCCACCATCTTGCAAGTGTGGCATTGAGTTCTATATCAAGTGTTGAGAGCCTATGATTTTCTAACACTTCATTTTCGTATTGTGTCAAGAATGCTTCTAGATCATTTACCCCATGGAAACTGGGTGGTTCCCTTGTCTCCGTACCTACCCATCTTACTGGGCAACCTATTCTTGCGCATCTTCTTCTGGAAACTCTGTGTAGCCTTTGTTTCCAGTTCTCTAAACCTGTATCTGAGTCCGACGCACATGAAGTGATGCTCCGCCAATTGAGTATCCCATCTGTAGTTGGGTTCACGTAATCCTCATCTCACGCAGTTTTCCTGTACAACTGATTGATTTCCTCCAAGTCCAAGCAAGTAGACTCTACAAACCCCTCACCTTCTGATGTGTCTAATGGCGCAATGACCCTATATTCTCCTGACTCAAATGTCATTTTTTGTGTCTTTAAATTGATTATGGCCTAGTTATCAAACGCCCAATCCAAGTCGAGCAATGTTGGATATGGTGTTGTGTCGTCCACTATTTTAATCACTTCGAAGTCTGCTTTAGTGCGCACTCCATCCAGATCTACTGTCACTCCTTTCAGTCTCCCAATTGATAGAACTCTGTGTTGGTTTGTTGGTTTCAGCTAAACAGGTGAATATCCTAATGCAGGTTCTCCCATACATTACCATGTCTTCTTGGGTAATACATTGACTTCGGATCCTAGATCCAGTATGATATCTCCCATGTTGAAATCTTCGATGTTGGCATTTAGCCTGAACTATGTTGATGTTTCGTCCTTCATCCCTCGCTTCCGTTGAAATCCATTGAACATTCTAGTTGTTTTGATTCCTCTTTTTCTAGATCTTCCCTAGTAACTTAGGACATTCTTCTGTGTCATGATCAGATGTGTTACAATACATATAAGTCATTGATGGAAGTGGGCATTCTCTTTCATAGTGTCTTGGTTGTTGATAGTTGTGACATACCACTGGTCCTCTACCTTTTCCAAATCCTCCTCTTGTTCATCCTATGCCTCTATAGCTAGGTCGATCTCCTCATGGCACGTTATACTGAGGCACCTGAATGTACTACGTGGTATTGTACTGAGCCTGCACGATATTATATGGATGCTACGCATTATTATACTAAGGCTACATAGTGTTGTATGGGGTTGGTACTTGGTTAAACTGAGGTGTGGCTTTCTCGGTCATCATTTTTGCCTGCACCCTATATGCATATGATGTCCTCTCTCTCATCAAGTCCATAGTTCTACAGTCTTTTTCATCATGGCCCACTGATTTGCAAAAGTTGCAATATGAACTATTTGGGATTACTTGGTACTTCTGCATCATTGGGCAGTGATATGGGTCATGACCCTATTTTTTATAGATTTCGCACCATAGTCCTCTTGTTGGTAATGGATTTGGCATCATCACTGCCATATACTGCGTGAATGTTGGACATTTGTTTTTATGGTGTCCTTCCATCCTGCATGTGGTACACCAAAATGCTTCTCATTTTTCCTTGCTTTTGTTCTGGTTTAGCTGGAATGTTAAGTTCTTTAAATCCTCCTTTAGCTCTTTGATGGCTAGATCCGTCTTTTGATATTGGTTTTCTTCCAATTACAGGGATGCCTGCAGAGCCTCTACCTGTGTCTGAAACTTTTGTTGTCATAGTGGATATTTCAAGTGTGGTAGTAGTGAATTGATGAATAGGTGCATGTGATGCATATCTTTCATAGGTATTTAAACTTTCCTTTCAGTCACTTGAATCTCTGGTCAATCTCCCATATGGATTCTCCTGGTTCCTGTCTAATTTCTATCATCTCGTTCATGTATTGGTCCTCTGAACTTGGCTTCTGAAACTCATTTATCAGCAATTTTTTGATGTCCACAATTGTTTTGGTTGTCCCTAGTGGATTGTTTGTCGCTACACTCATATACCAATCCAGTGCATGATCCCTTAGCATAATTGCTAGTTGTGAAAGTTTAGTGTCCTCGTCTATGATCTGTTTTTCTTCCCAGATCTTCTCACAGATAAACAAGTGTTTTTCTAGGTCCTCCAACGCTTATCCTTTGAATTATGGTAACCTGATGGTGGGATCATGTCCAACCATCTTAAATGATAAAATACTACCTTTGTGTGGTGTATATACTTGAATAATGATTCCATAACTGGCTCCTCCAGTTGTTGTTCCTTGTGTAGATGTGCTTCCTGCTATCTTCCTTCTCCCGAAATTCGGTTGTCTAAAAGGTGGTGTTATTTTGGGTGTGTTAGGCGTACATGGGTTGATGGGTTCCACACTAACATTAATATGGATAGGATTTCTACCTTATATTCTCTCTCTTGGACTTCTCGTCTTCCTCTCATATGTTGCGCGCAATATTTCCTCAATATGATCCACAGCCTGGAGATTCTCTACCTCCTCTTCATCACTTTCCAAGCCTCCCCTCGCGGCTACGGCTCTCTTCTTTGTGTTCACCTTGTATTGGTAGGGTACTCCACTGCGCGTCATTCCAATGGTCACCATGATCTGCTTGATCTAGTCATCATCCATCATGATTGGGTCCAAGGCTTCCTCCTTCTTTCTTGTATCCACTGCTCCTTTCATTTCTCCTTTTTTTGTCAGTGCTTCACCCCTTCCCCCATGCATGGAAGGAAGTTTAGTTGTCTGATTCCATTGTCATTATACCTTTATTATAGATCAATATCTTAATAGAAGTATACAGTCATCGAATATACCTTCCTCGAGGCTCGCATAGAAACTCTTTCTCCTCTACATTGTACGACTTCGCGGTATCTACTGCAAATTCTATTATAAATCCTGCTACAATATGGTCGAGAAAAAAATCTATTGTGTGGGTGAATTTTTTATTCACTTGTTCTAACTTCTCAATATGAAATGAGGTCCACTCTATCTGTTGGATCCGATTCGTTTCGTTGCTATCCTTCAACCTCAATATCCACTCATGTAATAAGTGTGGAAAATAATAGAAGAATACTTCATGCAGATCAGTAAACATGTACTTCTCAAGGTATTTGCGCGATGTTACTCTAGGGTTTATGTTATCTTTTTGTGCAAACTCTAGCTCCTTTATCTTCAGCCATCTTTCGATCTCTTCTTTTGTGTGATTCCACATTCTCAACATCCCCTTCTAGTGGTGCATTCTTCTTCCCTTATTATCATCCGATTCGTTATTCCTTTTGAGTCGCCTTCCACCGATATTACATTCTTTTAGTAGATCCCATATACTCAATCCTTATATTGTTCCAACCAGCAACAAAACCGTTTGTTGGTTTAGATTTATCTGATTTATACCTTTAACATGATTGACCTAGGTTCAAGTCTACTAGGGTTCCAACAAAGCCTCTAAAACTATCGGTCCTCCTAGTAAATCAGAAGGCAACACAACGCACAGAATGCACTGCACAGTCTCACCCGATATAGCCTTAATGGGTGACTGCAATACTCATGTGTTTGCAGTCCAGGATTGAATGGGGATATGAGAAGTGTGCACTGAGAGTTCTATTTAACTTATTAAATCAATATATCGCCATTCCCAATTATGCATGTAATTAGCTCATTCATTCATCCTGCTAACATCTACTCATAAACAGTAAACAAGACACAAGAATTCAATAAAACAACACAGTTTTTACCGCGGTTCACCCCCTCCTAGGCTACGTCCACAAATATCTATCTCTCAAGCTCTTCTATTATGGCAGTTTCAAAACTACAACGTCGCGCATTTTACAACTCATCCTCAGTTGGGTCGATATCTATTATGAGGTAGACTAGATCACACCAGGCTCCTCAGCCTGTGATCTAACCCTCATCTACCTTTCTGGCCCTCTACATCTCAACAAATTACAAAATTAGGTCGTATGAAAGAAGGATTACAGCTAGTTATCAAAACAGGACTCCTTCGTCATCTCTTCAGACTCTCTAAAACTGACCCTTGCATTCTTTCATAATGGACAACTACTGTCTTCCTAGACCTCATAGGTATCTATATATATACGTTTTTGTCTCATCAGACATTACAATAAATTACAAAAACCCTAATCCTAACATCGTTAGGTCTTCCATGCATGCACACGTGCTTCTCTTCCTTCCATGCATGCGCACGTGTTTCTCTTCCTTCCATGCATGCGCATGTGTTTCTCTTGCATAGTGTCTTGGTTGTTGATAGTTACGACATACCACTGGTCCTCTACCTCTTCCAAATCCTCCTCTTGTTCATCCTAGGCCTCTGTAGCTAGGTCGATCTCCTCGTGGCACATTATACTGAGGCACCTGAATGTACTATGTGGTATTGTACTGAGCCTGCACGATATTATATGGATGCTACGCATTATTATACTAAGGCTACATAGTGTTGTATGGGGTTGGTACTTGGTTAAACTGAGGTGTGGCTTTCCCGGTCATCATTTTTTCCTGCACCCTATATGCATATGATGTCCTCTCTCTCATCAAGTCCATAGTTCTACAGTCTTTTTCATCATGGCCCATCGATTTGCAAAAGTTGCAATATGAACTATTTGGGATTACCTGGTACTTCTGCATCATTGGGCAGTGATATGGGTCATGACCTATTTTTTATAGATTTCGCACCATAGTCCTCTTGTTGGTAATGGATTTGGCATCCTCACTGCCATATACTGCGTGAATGTTGGACATTTGTTTTTATGGTGTCCTTCTGTCCTGCATGTGGTACACCAAACGGCTTCTCGTTTTTCCTTGCTTTTGTTCTGGTTTAGCTGGAACGTTAAGTTCTTTAAATCCTCCTTTAGCTCTTCGATGGCTAGATCCGTCTTTTGATATTGGTTTTCTTCCAATTACAGGGATGCCTGCAGAGCCTCTACCTGTGTCTGAAACTTTTGTTGTCATAGTGGATATTTCAAGTGTGGTAGTAGTGAATTGATGAACAAGTGCATGTGATGCATATCTTTCATAGGTATTTCAACTTTCCTTTCAGTCACTTGAATCTCTGGTCAATCTCCCATATGGATTCTCCTGGTTCCTGTCTAATTTCTATCGTCTCGTTCATGTATTGGTCCTCTAAACTTGGCTTCTGAAACTCATTTATCAGCAATTTCTTGATGTCCACAATTGTTCTGGTTGTCCCTCGTGGATTGTTTGTCTCTACACTCATATACTAATCCAGTGCACGATCCCTTAGCGTAATTGCTAGTTGTGAAAGTTTAGTGTCCTCGTCTGTGATCTGTTTTGCTTCCCAGATCTTCTCACAGATAAACAAGTGTTTTTCTAGGTCCTCCAATGCTTATCCTTTGAATTATGGTAACCTGATGGTGGGATCATGTCCAACCATCTTGAATGCTGAAATACTACCTTCGTGTGGTGTATATACTTGACTAATGATTCCATAACTGGCTCCTCCAGTTGTTTTTCCTTGTGTAGATGTGCTTCCTGCTATCTTCCTTCTCCCGAAATTCGGTTGTCTAAACGGCGGTGTTATTTTGGGTGTGTTAGGCATACATGGGTTGATGAGTTCCACACTAACATTAATATGGATAGGATTTCTACCTTATATTCTCTATCTTGGACTTCTTGTCTCCCTCTCATATGTTGCGCGTAGTATTTCCTCAATCTGATCCACAGCCCGGAGATCCTCTACCTCCTCTTCATCACTTTCCAAGCCTCCCCTCGCGGCTACGGCTCTCTTCTTTGTGTTCACCTTGTATTGGTAGGGTACTCCACTGCGCGTCATTCAAACGGTCACCATGATCTACTTGATCTAGTCATCATCCATCATGATTGGGTCCAAGGCTTCCTCCTTATTTCTTGTATCCACTGCTCCTTTCATTTCTCCTTTTTCTGTCAGTGCTTCCCCCCTTCCCCCATGCATGGAAGGAAGTTTAGTTGTCTGATTCCATTGTCATTACACCTTTATTATAGATCAATATCTTAATAGAAGTATACAGTCATTGAATATACCTTCCTCGAGGCTCGCGTAGAAACTCTTTCTCCTCTACATTGTACGACTTCGCGGTATCTACTGCAAATTCTGTTATAAATCCTACTACAATATTGTCGAGCAAAAAATCTATTGTGCGGGTGAATTTGTTATTCACTTGTTGTAACTTCTCAATCTGAAATGAGGTCCACTCTATCTGTTGGATCCGATTTGTTTCGTTGCTATCCTTCAACCTCAATATCCACTCATGTAATAAGTGTGGAAAATAATAGAAGAATACTTCATGCAGATCAGTAAACATGTACTTCTCAAGGTATTTGCGCGATGTTACTCTAGGGTTTATGATATCTTTTTGTGCAAACTCTAGCTCCTTTATCTTCAACCAGCTTTCGATCTCTTCTTTTGTGGGATTCCACGTTCTCAACATCCCCTTCTAGTGGTGCATTCTTCTTCCCTTATTATCATCCAATTCGTTATTCCTTTTGAGTCGCCTTCCACTGATCTTACATTATTTTAGTAGATCCCATATACTCAATCCTTATATTGTTCCAACTAGCAACAAAACCATTTGTTGGTTTAGATTTATCTGATTTATACCTTTAACATGATTTACCTAGGTTCAAGTCTACTAGGGTTCCAACAAAGCCTCTAAAACTATCGGCCCTCCTGGTAAATCAGAAGGCAACACAACGCACAGAATGCATTGCACAGTCTCACCCGATATAGCCTTAATGGGTGACTGCAATACTCATGTGTTTGCAGTCCAGGATTGAATGGGGATATGAGAAGTGTGCACTGAGAGTTCTATTTAACTTATTAAATCAATATATCGCCATTCCCAATTATGCATGTAATTAGCTCATTCATTCATCCTTCTAACATCTACTCATAAACAGTAAACGAGACACAAGCATTCAATAACACAACACATGTTTTACCGTGGTTCACCCCCTCCTAGGATACGTCCACAAATATGTATCTCTCAAGCTCTTCTATTATGGCAGTTCCAAAACTACAACGTCGCGCGTTTTACAACTCATCCTCAGTTGGGTCGAGATCTATTACGAGGTAGACTAGATCACACCAGGCTCCTCAGCCTGTGATCTAACCCTCATCTACCCTTCTGGCCCTCTACATCTCAACAGATTACAAAATTAGGTCGTATAAAAGAAGGATTACATCTAGTTATCAAAACAGGACTCCTTCGTCGTCTCTTCAGACTCTCTAAAACCGACCCTTGCATTCTTTCATAATGGACAACTACTCTCTTCCTAGACCTCCTAGGTATCTATATATATACGTTTTTGTCTCATCAGACATTACAATATATTATAAAAACCCTAATCCTAACATCGTTAGGTCTTCCATGCATGCGCACGTGTTTATCTTCCTTCCATGCATTTGCACGTGTTTCTCTTCCTTCCATGCATGCACACGTGTTTCTCTTGCATAGTGTCTTGGTTGTTGATAGTTGCGACATACCACTGGTCCTCTACCTCTTCCAAAGCCTCCTCTTGTTCATCCTATGCCTCTGTAGCTAGCTCGATCTCCTCGTGGCATGTTATACTGAGGCACCTGAATGTACTACGTGGTATTGTACTGAGCCTGCACGATATTATATGGATGCTACGCATTATTATACTAAGGCTACGTAGTGTTGTATGGGGTTGGTACTTGGTTAAACTGAGGTGTGGCTTTCCCGGTCATCATTTTTTCCTGCACCCTATATGCATATGATGTCCTCTCTCTCATCAAGTCCATAGTTCTACAGTGTTTTTCATCATGGCCCACCGATTTGCAAAAATTGCAATATGAACTATTTGGGATTACCTGGTACTTCTGCATCATTGGGCAGTGATATGGGTCATGACCCTATTTTTTATAGATTTTGCACCATAGTCCTCTTGTTGGTAATGGATTTGGCATCCTCACTGCCATATACTGCATGAATGTTGGACATTTGTTTTTATGGTGTCCTTCCGTCCTGCATGTGGTACACCAAACGGCTTCTCGTTTTTCCTTGATTTTGTTCTGGCTTAGCTGGAACGTTAAGTTCTTTAAATCCTCCTTTAGCTCTTCGATGGCTAGATCTGTCTTTTGATATTGATTTTCTTCCAATTATAGGGATGCCTGCAGACCCTCTACCTATGTCTGAAACTTTTGTTGTCATAGTGGATATTTCAAGTGTGGTAGTAGTGAATTGATGAACAGGTGCATGTGATGCATATCTTTCATAGGTATTTCAACTTTCCTTTCAATCACTTGAATCTCTGGTCAATCTCCCATATGGATTCTCCTAGTTCCTATCTAATTTCTATCATCTCGTTCATGTATTGGTCCTCTGAACTTGGCTTCTGAAACTCATTTATCGGCAATTTCTTGATGTTCACAATTGTTCTGGTTGTCCCTGATAGATTGTTTGTCGCTACACTCATATAACAATCCAATGCACGATCCCTTAGCATAATTGCTAGTTGTGAAAGTTTAGTGTCCTCGTCTGTGATCTGTTTTGCTTCCCAGATCTTCTCACAGATAAACAAGTGTTTTTCTAGGTCCTCCAACGCTTATCCTTTGAATTATGGTAACCTGATGGTGGGATCATGTCCAACCATATTGAATGCTGAAATACTACCTTCGTGTGGTGTATATACTTAACTAATGATTCTATAACTGGCTCCTCGAGTTGTTCTTCCTTGTGTATATGTGCTTCCTGTTATCTTCCTTCTCCCGAAATTCGGTTGTCTAAAAGGTGGTGTTATTTTGGGTGTGTTAGGCGTACATGGGTTGATGGGTTCCACACTAACATTAATATGGATAGGATTTCTACCTTATATTCTCTCTCTTGGACTTATCGTCTTCCTCTCATATGTTGCGCGCAGTATTTCCTCAATCTAATCCACAGCCTGGAGATCCTCTACCTCCTCTTCATCACTTTCCAAGCCTCCCCTCGCGGCTACGGCTCTCTTCTTTGTGTTCACCTTGTATTGGTAGGGTACTCCACTGCGCATCATTCCAACAGTCACCATGATCTGCTTGATCTAGTCATCATCCATCATGATTGGGTCCAAGACTTCCTCCTTCTATCTTGTATCCACTGCTCCTTTCATTTCTCATTTTTCTGTCAGTGCTTCCCCCCTTCCCCCATGCATGGAAGGAAGTTTAGTTGTCTGATTCCATTGTCATTACACCTTTATTATAGATCAATATCTTAATAGAAGTATACAGTCATCGAATATACCTTCCTCGAGGTTCGCGTAGAAACTCTTTCTCCTCTACATTGTACGACTTCGCGGTATCTACTGCAAATTCTGTTATAAATCCTGCTACAATATTGTCGAGCAAAAAATCTATTGTGCGGGTGAATTTGTTATTCACTTGTTGTAACTTCTCAATCTGAAATGAGGTCCACTCTATCTGTTGCATCTGATTCGTTTCGGTTCTATCCTTCAACCTCAATATCCACTCATGTAATAAGTGTGGAAAATAATAGAAGAATACTTCATGCAGATCAGTAAACATGTACTTCTCAAGGTATTTGCGCGATGTTACTCTAGGTTTTATGTTATCTTTTTTTGCAAACTCTAGCTCCTTTATCTTCAGCCAGCTTTTGATCTCTTCTTTTGTGGGATTCCACGTTCTCAACATCCCCTTCTAGTGGTGCATTCTTCT
Source organism: Picea mariana (assembly GCA_032191745.1). Lineage (NCBI taxonomy): Eukaryota > Viridiplantae > Streptophyta > Pinopsida > Pinales > Pinaceae > Picea > Picea mariana. Next base: position 63,252 of record JASDQU011404301.1, read on the forward strand.
TCCCTTATTATCATCTGATGCGTTATTCCTTTTGAGTCGCCTTCCATCGATCTTACATTCTTTTAGTAGATCCCATATACTCAATCTTTATATTGTTCCAACCAGCAACAAAACCGTTTGTTGGTTTAGATTTATCTGATTTATACCTTTAACATGATTGACCTAGGTTCAAGTCTACTAGGGTTCCAACAAAGCCTCTAAAACTATCGGCCCTCCTGGTAAATCAGAAGGCAACACAATGCACAGAATGCATTGCGCAGTCTCACTCGATATAGCCTTAATGGGTGACTGCAATACTCATGTGTTTGCAGTCCAGGATTGAATGGGGATATGAGAAGTGTGCACTGAGATTTCTATTTAACTTATTAAATTAATATATCGCCATTCCCAATTATGCATGTAATTAGCTCATTCATTCATCCTGCTAACATCTACTCATAAACAGTAAACGAGACACAAGCATTCAATAACACAACACAGGTTTTTCCGTGGTTCACCCCCTCCTAGGATACGTCCACAAATATCTATCTCTCAAGCTCTTCTATTATGGCAGTTCCAAAACTACAGCATCGTGCGTTTTACAACTCATCCTCAGTTGGGTCGAGATCTATTATGAGGTAGACTAGATCACACCAGGCTCCTCAGCCTGTGATCTAACCCTCATCTACCCTTCTGGCCCTCTACATCTCAACAGATTACAAAATTAGGTCGTATGAAAGAAGGATTACAGCTAGTTATCAAAACAGGACTCCTTCGTCGTCTCTTCAGACTCTYTAAAACCGACCCTTGCATTCTTTCATAATGGACAACTACTCTCTTCCTAGACCTCCTAGGTATCTATATATATACRTTTTTGTCTCATCAGACATTACAATATATTAYAAAAACCCTAATCCTAACATCGTTAGGTCTTCCATGCATGCRSACRTRYTTMTCTTCCTTCCATGCATKYRCACGTGTTTCTCTTCCTTCCATGCATGCRCACGTGTTTCTCTTGCATAGTGTCTTGGTTGTTGATAGTTGCGACATACCACTGGTCCTCTACCTCTTCCAAAGCCTCCTCTTGTTCATCCTATGCCTCTGTAGCTAGCTCGATCTCCTCGTGGCAYGTTATACTGAGGCACCTGAATGTACTACGTGGTATTGTACTGAGCCTGCACGATATTATATGGATGCTACGCATTATTATACTAAGGCTACGTAGTGTTGTATGGGGTTGGTACTTGGTTAAACTGAGGTGTGGCTTTCCCGGTCATCATTTTTTCCTGCACCCTATATGCATATGATGTCCTCTCTCTCATCAAGTCCATAGTTCTACAGTCTTTTTCATCATGGCCCACCGATTTGCAAAAGTTGCAATATGAACTATTTGGAATTACATGGTACTTCTGCATCATTGGGCAGTGATATGGGTCATGACCCTATTTTTTATAGATTTCGCACCATAGTCCTCTTGTTGGTAATGGATTTGGCATCGTCACTGCCATATACTGCGTGAATGTTGGACGTTTGTTTTTATGGTGTCCTTCCGTCCTGCATGTGGTACACCAAACGGCGTCTCGTTTTTCCTTGCTTTTGTTCTGGTTTAGCTGGAACGTTAAGTTCTTTAAATCCTCCTTTATCTCTTTGATGGCTAGATCCATCTTTTGATATTGGTTTTCTTCCAATTATAGGGATGCCTACAGAGCCTCTACCTGTGTCTGAAACTTTTGTTGTCATAGTGGATATTTCAAGTGTGGTAGTAGTGAATTGATGAACAGGTGCATGTGATGCATATCTTTCATAGGTATTTCAACTTTCCTTTCAGTCACTTGAATCTCTGGTCAATCTCCCATATGGATTCTCCTGGTTCCTGTCTAATTTATATCATCTCGTTCATGTATTGGTCCTCTGAACTTGGCTTCTGAAACTCATTTATCAGCAATTTCTTGATGTCCACAATTGTTCTGGTTGTCCCTGGTGAATTGTTTGTCACTACACTCATATACCAATCCAGTGCATGATCCCTTAGCGTAATTTCTAGTTGTGAAAGTTTAGTGTCCTCGTCTTTGATCTGTTTTGCTTCCCAGATCTTCTCACAAATAAACAAGTGTTTTTCTAGGTCCTCCAACGCTTATCCTTTGAATTATGGTAACCTGATGGTGGGATCATGTCCAACCATCTTGAATGCTGAAATACTACCTTCTTGTGGTGTATATACTTGACTAATGATTCCATAACTGGCTCCTCCAGTTGTTGTTCCTTGTGTAGATGTGCTTCCTGCTATCTTCCTTCTCCCGAAATTCGGTTGTCTAAATGGTGGTGTTATTTTGGGTGTGTTAGGCATACATGGGTTGATGGGTTCCACACTAACATTAATATGGATAGGATTTCTACCTTATATTCTCTCTCTTGGACTTCTTGTCTTCCTCTCATATGTTGCGCGTAGTATTTCCTCAATCTGATCCACAGCTCGGAGATCCTCTACCTCCTCTTCATCAATTTCCAAGCCTCCCCTCGCGGCTACGGCTCTCTGCTTTGTGTTCACCTTGTATTGGTAGGGTACTCCACTGCGCGTCATTCAAACGGTCACCATGATCTACTTGATCTAGTCATCATCCATCATGATTGGGTCCAAGGCTTCCTCCTTCTTTCTTGTATCCACTGCTCCTTTCATTTCTCCTTTTTCTGTCAGTGCTTCCCCCCTTCCCCCATGCATGGAAGGAAGTTTAGTTGTCTGATTCCATTGTCATTACACCTTTATTATAGATCAATATCTTAATAGAAGTATACAGTCATCGAATATACCTTTCTCGAGGCTCGCGTAGAAACTCTTTCTCCTCTACATTGTACGACTTCGCGGTATCTACTGCAAATTCTGTTATAAATCCTACTACAATATTGTCGAGCAAAAAATCTATTGTGCAGGTGAATTTGTTATTCACTTGTTGTAACTTCTCAATCTGAAATGAGGTCCACTCTATCTGTTGGATCCGATTCATTTTGTTGCTATCCTTCAACCTCAATATCCACTCATGTAATAAGTGTGGAAAATAATAGAAGAATACTTCATGCAGATCAGTAAACATGTACTTCTCAAGGTATTTGCGTGATGTTACTCTAGGGTTTATGATATCTTTTTGTGCAAACTCTAGCTCCTTTATCTTCAGCCATCTTTCGATCTCTTCTTTTGTGGGATTCCACGTTCTCAACATCCCCTTCTAGTGGTGCATTCTTCTTCCCTTATTATCATCCGATTCGTTATTCCTTTTGAGTCGCCTTCCACTGATCTTACATTCTTTTAGTAGATCCCATATACTCAATCCTTATATTGTTCCAACCAGCAACAAAACCATTTGTTGGTTTAGATTTATCTGATTTATACCTTTAACATGATTGACCTAGGTTCAAGTCTACTAGGGTTCCAACAAAGCCTCTAAAACTATCGTCCCTCCTGGTAAATCAGAAGGCAACACAACGCACAGAATGCACTGCGTAGTCTCACCCGATATAGCCTTAATGGGTGACTTCAATACTCATGTGTTTGCAGTCCAGGATTGAATGGGGATATGAGAAGTGTGCACTCAGAGTTCTATTTAACTTATTAAATCAATATATCGCCATTCCCAATTATGCATGTAATTAGATCATTCATTCATCCTGCTAACATCTACTCATAAATAGTAAACGAGACACAAGCATTCAATAACACAACACAGGTTTTACCATGGTTCACCCCCTCCTAGGCTACGTCCACAAATATCTATCTCTCAAGCTCTTCTATTATGGCAGTTCCAAAACTACAGCGTCGCGCGTTTTACAACTCATCCTCAGTTGGGTCGAGATCTATTATGAGGTAGACTAGATCACACCAGGCTCCTCAGCCTGTGATCTAACCCTCATCTACCCTTCTGGCCCTCTACATCTCAACAGATTACAAAATTAGGTCGTATGAAAGAAGGATTACAGCTAGTTATCAAAACAGGACTCCTTCGTCGTCTCTTCAGACTCTTTAAAACCGACCCTTGCATTCTTTCATAATGGACAACTACTCTCTTCCTAGACCTCCTAGGTATCTATATATATACATTTTTGTCTCATCAGACATTACAATATATTACAAAAACCCTAATCCTAACATCGTTAGGTCTTCCATGCATGCGCACATGTTTCTCTTCCTTCCATGCATGCACACGTGTTTCTCTTCCTTCCATGCATGCGCACGTGTTTCTCTTGCATAGTGTCTTGGTTGTTGATAGTTGCGACATACCACTGGTCCTCTACCTCTTCCAAAGCCTCCTCTTGTTCATCCTATGCCTCTGTAGCTAGCTCGATCTCCTCGTGGCACGTTATACTGAGGCACCTGAATGTACTACGTGGTATTGTACTGAGCCTTCACGATACTATATGGATGCTACGCCTTATTATACTAAGGCTAAGTAGTGTTGTATGGGGTTGGTACTTGGTTAAACTAAGGTGTGGCTTTCCTGGTCATCATTTTTGACTGCACCCTATATGCATATGATGTCCTCTCTCTCATCAAGTCCATAGTTCTACAGTGTTTTTCATCATGGCCCACCGATTTGCAAAAGTTGCAATATGAACTATTTGGGATTACCTGGTACTTATGCATCATTGGGTAGTGATATGGGTCATGACCCTATTTTTTATAGATTTCGCACCATAGTCCTCTTGTTGGTAATGGATTTGGCATCCTCACTGCCATATACTGCGTGAATGTTGGACATTTGTTTTTATGGTGTCCTTCCGTCCTGCATGTGGTACACCAAACAGCTTCTCGTTTTTCCTTGATTTTGTTCTGGTTTAGCTGCAACGTTAAGTTCTTTAAATCCTCCTTTAGCTCTTCGATGGCTAGATCTGCCTTTTGATATTGGTTTTCTTCCAATTACAGGGATGCCTGCAGAGCCTCTACCTGTGTCTGAAACTTTTGTTGTCATAGTGGATATTTCAAGTGTGGTAGTAGTGAATTGATGAACAGGTGCATGTGATGCATATCTTTCATAGGTATTTAAACTTTCCTTTCAGTCACTTGAATCTCTGGTCAATCTCCCATATGGATTCTCCTGGTTCCTGTCTAATTTCTATCATCTCGTTCATGTATTGGTCCTCTGAACTTGGCTTCTGAAACTCATTTATCAGCAAGTTCTTGATGTTCACAATTGTTCTGGTTGTCCCTGATAGATTGTTTGTCGCTACACTCATATAACAATCCAGTGCATGATCCCTTAGCGTAATTGCTAGTTGTGAAAGTTTAGTGTCCTCGTCTGTGATCTGTTTTGCTTCCCAGATCTTCTCACAGATAAACAAGTTTTTTTCTAGGTCCTCCAACGCTTATCCTTTGAATTATGGTAACCTGATGGTGGGATCATGTCCAACCATCTTGAATGCTGAAATACTACCTTCGTGTGGTGCATATACTTGACTAATGATTCCATAACTGGATCCTCTAGTTGTTCTTCCTTGTGTAGATGTGCTTCCTCTTATCTTCCTTCTCCTGAAATTCGATTGTCTAAACGGTGGTGTTATTTTGGGTGTGTTAGGCGTACATGGGTTGATGGGTTCCACACTAACATTAATATGGATAGGATTTCTACCTTATATTCTCTCTCTTGGACTTCTCGTCTTCCTCTCATATGTTTCACGCAGTATTTCCTCAATCTGATCCACAGCCTGGAGATCCTCTACCTCCTCTTCATCACTTTCCAAGCCTCCCCTCGCGGCTACGGCTCTCTTCTTTGTGTTCACCTTGTATTGGTAGGGTACTCCACTGCGTGTCATTCCAACGGTCACCATGATCTGCTTGATCTAGTCATCATCCATCATGATTGGGTCCAAGGCTTCCTCCTTCTTTCTTGTATCCACTGCTCCTTTCATTTCTCCTTTTTCTGTCAGTGCTTCCCCCCTTCCCCCATGCATGGAAGGAAGTTTAGTTGTCTGATTCCATTGTCATTACACCTTTATTATAGATCAATATCTTAATAGAAGTATACAGTGATCGAATATACCTTCCTCGAGGCTCGCGTAGAAACTCTTTCTCCTCTACATTGTACGACTTCGCGGTATCTACTACAAATTCTGTTATAAATCCTGCTACAATATTGTCGAGCAAAAAATATATTGTGCGGGTGAATTTGTTATTCACTTGTTGTAACTTCTCAATCTGAAATGAGGTCCACTCTATCTGTTGGATCCGATTCGTTTCGTTGCTATCCTTCAACCTCAATATCCACTCATGTAATAAGTGTGGAAAATAATAGAAGAATACTTCATGCAGATCAGTAAACATGTACTTCTCAAGGTATTTGCACGATGTTACTCTAGGGTTTATGTTATATT
>JASDQU011404302.1:0-37976 GCA_032191745.1 Picea mariana
ACTGGTCTTCCTCTTGGATCATATCTAACAACGTATGAACAACCTGCTTTACCAGGTACCTCTGAGTAAAATACTTGCTCACATTGACTTGGAAGAACATAAGGCTCTGTACCTGGTTCAAATTCCCTTGTATTAACCATGGTAAATCCATTATCATGCTCAATAATAGTTCTTTCAGGACCATGTTCATGCATCTGTAGCCTGTACCATTTAACTTCAAACAAAACTATTTTAAAGGAATTAAAATCACACTCAATTATATCCTCCAAATGGACATAGTACCTGTTCTCAGTTTCTTTCGGATTTCTATCACTTCTAGAGGAAATGTTGATGACCTTAAACACTGCAGCTATCCCACAATCCGAGCTTTTCATCTTATCATCCAACATTTTGATACGAAATTTACGACCATTACACCACATAGCCTTGTGATGTTTCAACTGCAACATGGACAACAAGTAAAAAATATATTTCCAATTAATAATCCTCATATAGGACTTACTAAATATATATTTCAAAAATTAAACAAACCAAATACATTGAAAAATTGGGAAAAAACTAGGAAAATGTGGGTAAAAATTTTAACTTGCCTGTTTATCTTTTAAACCAAAGGATAAATAAACTTCCCTTGATGTAAGATCAGGAAATTGATTTCGATGCGGATGTGTTATTTTAATCATCTTACTCACCCCTTCCCATGATAACCTACCGAAGTATTCTTTAGTATATTCTATCCAATGCTCCATCCAGTCAAGGTTGTTTGCAATGTATAAATGTAAAGCATCCCTCTTGAGAAACTATATGATAGCATAACAATTTAATATCATTAATTAGCTATTATTAATAAAGGAATAATTTAATAAATGTGTAATATATTAAATCTATGTCAACATCTAATAATTACCTTTCACAGTCCTCATTTTACCTTTCCCCAATAGGACCTCCCCTTCAAATTTGTTGATGGAGTCGAGATGCTAAATGCGAGGCACATTCATATTTTCTACTAATTTAGGTAGATATTGACTAATATACACCATGCATTGATATACCATATATCCCTCAACCATATAACCCTCTGAACGTGCTCTTTGTCTAACAAAAGCCTTCAGTGACTTCAATTGCCTCTCCACCATCCACATCGACCTCGTCTATAATGGTCCACATAATTCAATCTCCTCAAATTGGTGTATGAGGTAGTGTTCTTGTGCATTGAAAAATGATGGAGGTAGATATTGTTGCATTTGACACATTAGTCAGGGAATTTATCTCTTCCAATACCTTATATCTTCTTTATGGATTTCTTTTGATGATAGCCACCTACAAATGTCGATGCAATAAAATAATATCAAGGAATACATAAATTTGCACATAAAACATAATATGTCAATAAGTTCCACTAAAAAAAACATAAGAAGTACATTTTCCTTATAAAAAACTACTTACCTCATGTATTTTCCAAGTACATAAATAATTTTTTTTATGTTGTTGTCAAAGTCGTCTAGGAGAGATAAAGGTAGAACATACTATTAAAAAAATAATAATTATTATTATTTGTTTCCAAAAAATGTGTACCAATAAGGAAATATATTATAACCTACTAATTGCATTAATCAATGTATGCTAGTCATGTGTTTTAACCCCACCAAAATCACCTTTTTCGTTAAGATATTTTGCATGTTCGACGAAAACCCCGTCGAAAACCTAATTTTTCGAATGACCTCTTTTACAATATTGATCTGTTGCTCCGCCAATAACCAAGGAAGACTATTATTTTGTTCACGACCATCACCATTAGAATTAATAATAACACTTTGCAATACATGATTAGCTTCCTGGATGTTACAAAAAATCTTTCCAATTCTCTCTTTGTCATTCCTTCCATCTAATATTTTCCATAACAATTCTGTTATGTTCTTCTCGATATGCATTGTATCAAACAGATGAACTATTTGTAGTTGCTCGTAGTATGGAAATCCACTGAATTGCATCAGGTAACTTTTCATTCCTCGTGGAAGCACATTCGTGCCTTAACGACATTCATGAAACATTAACAAATTGAAATTAACACTAATTAATGGGAAAAAATGAAATTAATACTAATGAAATTAACCAAACATTTATATAATATGTCATACATAAATAATTTCCATACCTTGACAATTTCTAATATATTCCAACTTCCATAGGCGAGGTGTCATTCTTTGTGTTTTTTTTCCATTTTATTCTTTACCATTGAAATTTTCTTTGTCTGTAGTTCGATAACTATGGTTCTTAGGAAGAAAGTGCCTATACTCATCAAACACTTCCTTTCCTAAACTCCTTGAACGATGAGATTTTATCCTCAGACCACAAACTGGGCATGCAAATTTACCCTTTGTTTGAAGACCTACAAGATATATGAATTAATGTAGCATCAAATTAGAGTTACAATTTAAAATAATGCATGATATTTTCAATAAATATATATAATATTAAATCACAAAATAAAGTAACAATATACCACAAAAATGTGTTAACCCAGGAGCATCATGAATTGTCCATGATAGTATTCCATGGAATTGAAATTGTTTTTTCCCTATTGATCTAGAGATGTCATACATAGTGACGCCAGCCCATAACTTCAACAACTCATTGATAACAGGCTCAATATATACATTCATATCTTTAACTTGGTACCTACCTAATTGGTTCAACATACAGCATGATTAATTATACCTATCTAGATGTCATCATATATAAAAGAAATAATTACCATGCATGAAACAAAGAAATGAAATATTTTGTCATACTTTAAAGAAAATAAAAGATAATTAAATACCTGGAACAATCATTGCCAACATTGTGTTCTCTCTCTTGATCGACATCCAAGGAGGAAGGTTATTGTTTATAACAAATACATGCCACACTGAGTACGTAGAACGAAGCTCTCCAAATGGATTGACACCATTAGCTGCCAACAAAATTCTAACATTATGAGGTTCTTCTTTAAAAATTGGCCACTTTTCTTCGATGTAGTTCAATGAAAAACCATATGCAGGCATTCGAAGAACATTGCCTCGACTTCTATTCTTTGCATGGAAATCCATAAATTGTGCTATACTTTGGCACCTGAACAACCGTTGGAAACGTGGAATTATCAGAATATAACGAAGAACTTTGTGAGGCACCTTATTTGATGCTTTATCGGTTCAGTATACACTTATTTGACATTGTGGGAATTAATTTTGTAATGCATATTGTCCATAATATATGATATGATTGTTAGGACATGCATCAATAACCTGACAGTCCATTCCAATTTCTTTCATACTCACGAATATTTCTCGATATGTGCGTGGAAAAATATTTGATGTCGGTAATAGAACTTCACCTAACAATCTACAAAATTGTAAACAATAAGTCAATGTAACCAATATTAATCATCAATATCTCATCCAATATACTAATTTACAAATTAGAAAACAATAGCAATATAGGAAAAAATTGAACATTTTAAGTATTTGTGAACATGCAGGCATAAATAAATAACAAATTAAATACCTTAGTATCTGTGTGAGGCATGTGTTTGATAAACCATTCAAAATCTTCAGGTTCACCAACAACAATATAGAAGATAAAAGATTTGTTGTTGAGCCTTCATAAAGAGGCTGGCGTGACTTCTCGAGTAGAGGATCAACATCATGACTATCATCCTGGTTTTCTTCATCCATTGGAGCAAATGTGTCTTGGATCAATCTATGTATCTCATCTTCCTGATTTGAATCACTAACGTTATCTCCATCCATATCATCATTAATAACTTGATCAGCAACTTCAATATTATGATCTTGAAGTTCATCACCCTATAAAGGAGTATTTCTGCTAGTACTTTACAAATAACTCTCTGGAGGTCGACATTTTGGGGGAATCGTCTATATATTTAAAAACAACATAGAAACGTTAGTGTGTATAGAAAATATAAAAATCTCGATAAGAAATATTACTAAAATTCATGATATGTTGATTATTACAGAGAATACATTAAATATTGAATCCTCTTACCAAGGAACGATATTCATAACCCCCTTCGGTGTGCCCCTTCTCCCTACAATGTCTTTGAGTTGTTGTTATTAAAAGTCTTTTTTTTTCAAGCCTCTGCAATCATAGCAAGGGCAATAACATTTTCCATCGCCCCTCACCTCTAATGCCTCTCTTAACCATTCAAGCTTCCTTTCATTTTCTTTCATAGTGACAAATCCTTTTCCTGACAAGTAATTGTCTTACATACACCATACCAAACAGTAAGTTGTCAATTTTTTATATTTTAGCTACTCCTTTCAATTATGATATGTTTGTTTACAGTGACCTACAATCCTCACAATTATTTCTTCTAAGACAATTCGACATGTTTTTTTTTATATTATTGATTAACTATTAAGATTGATATGCTTCAATTTGTACTTTAGAGTAGTGTGTATTGAATCACCATGGAAAATAATTACACACCATTTAACGAAAGTGGTCAAAATTTCTCAAACTTGAATCACTCGACACCATACACTAGCCTCTAAGTTGTTTTGTAGACAAAATGCCAATCTTTGAAATTCACCACTAAAAAAAGAATCCCAATCACTTGTCATCCACAATTGGGTTGGGTTGGTTTAAATTATGACGAGTTTATTTGCATATACATACAATGGTCACAATTTTATGCTACTTATAATGGTCATAGTTTTATTTTCTAAGACACTTTGGCATGTTCTCATTTTTCATTGTCTGACTAGTAGATTTCATCATCTTATCGTAGATTTCGTCATGAATTTTTTGTATTTTAGATACTCCTTATTAATAGTGTATAAACAAGTTACATCAACTACAAACTAAAGTTAATCACTACATCTAGAATTGTGTGTGATTATAAAAAATTGAGAGAAACAACATCACATATAAGAAAAGGGTATGTGGATTTTGTTGAGAAAGTTGAAACAAATATTCTCTATTTATATTGGAAGAGTATGGTATATAATCATAAGTTCATTTGTTAAAGGTGCTTAGTCATAAGCCAAGAAATTTAAAGGTGGCTAACCATAAGCTAAGATGTTTGAAGGTGGTTAGTTAAAAGTGATTGTTATGTTCCTAATCACGACACAGATAACATCTTTATAATAAGGTCATATGTGTACAAATGTTTCCTTTATATAATAATGGCATATATACCTAATATAAGTTTAGATTTAGTGTTTATGTATCTTATTGTTATAAACATGAGTTTGCTCCCTATCGTATATATACAATAACTTATCATTTATCAATATGACAATCAACTTCAAGATTTTATTCATGGAGATTTCTTCCTTCATTTAATTGAATTAGTAAGTGCTAGCCAACCATTAGGTGTGCAAGTATCCCAACCATTATTGTCACTGTTATATTATTTCCAATTTATGCAAGTGTGATCCCATTTGGGTAGTTTTTTTGTTAGTTCTTAAAAATAAAAGAGAGAAGAAAATGACAGTCAATTACTATCATTTCACCGATCAGGGTTGAGTTTCAAGAGCACTTCCATATCTTTATCAATGAAAAGAGAGAGACATTCTAGCTACAATTGAAGGGAAAAGGGTATGTGGATTCCATAAACCTAGAATATTATGGAATCCACATACCCTTTTCCATAGAATATACTAACTAGATCCAAAAACAAAAGACATGAAATATGGTACTACACATATAATATATTATCAAGGAAAAAACAAGCTACATGAAATTTGGACATTTGAACAAAAATTTACAAGTTAAATGAGTACATCAATAAAAAAAAAACATACTAACCTTGCAAGTTCAAAATCTAATCTATGTATATTGAGAATTGGATTTGTTCAACCGGTGGGTGACGAAAAAAATAAACAGCTCAAACAAAAGCCAAGAATAGTGTCACAACTATAGAAATTATGTTGCAAAGTCTCTTAAAGTCAGGTATATATAGATCAAATAGTCAACTAGTCGTTAACACCGACCAATGAGATAGGCAAACTTTTTGTCGCTATTGCCACGAAATTTCGTGGCAATAGCGACGAAAATCCCGACCAAGTTAAAATAATCTATTCGTGGAAATTGTGACAATATTTCGTGGAAATATCGACGAAAATCCCGCCCTATTTAAAAAAAAGATGAACATAATGGAAACGAGGAAAAATTTTGTGGAATAATCTACCCATATGTAGTAGTGACTCCATTGTATACAAATATCTTCATATTTATTTTGAGACTAATTTTCATTGGGCCTTGTTTGTGACTATGATAGCCTATGGCATGTATCTACTTTGTGTAGCCTATTCATGGCCATGAACAACTGTTTGGTATATTTCCACATGGATCTGTAGTGTAATTCAAATTGGAAGCCATGTGTATAAAGTCATTATGGTTTGTAATATTCTCATGAGCAACTAGTTCATCCTGCTGGGTCTCCACTACTCCACTTCTAGGAATTATAATGTATTTCGGATATCGCAAATACTCCTCTGACCTCACACATTAGGGGGCATTTGTTATAGAAATATTTGCCTCACCCTATGCAACTTGCTCAAAAGGCCTTTTCCATTTCCCTATGCATACTTGAAGTCCTCGTTTGCACTTCCTAGAGCTAAAAATCATACTTTTCCACATATACTCTCCCTATAAGTTATACAACATGTGTATACACAAGTTGTACCACTACAGCCCACGTAGGTCAAGTTTGGTGATAAAAATTAAAAAATTTGTCAGGTTTCCATGTCATGTCACGAGATCCATGATCCTTGACCTTCCATATATTGGAAACGTTCTGACTCGGCCCTTCAATTCCATTTGAAGGCTATAAATGGGCCATAACAAAACCGTGGAAAAGGAGAAGAATTCAACTTTTGAGATCAAAGTTACTCTCAAAAATTATTCACTTCACATTGAGTATGCATCCCTTTGTCCTTTAAAGTATGAACACATTGTTCATCCCCTAAGCTCTTCCCTCTTTGATGGAGAACCTCATTGTATCTCTTATGTGAGCTTGCCTTTGGTGGATGATTGAAGTGGTGGAGGCCTAGCTGGAAGAGACTTAATTTCTTGGTTCTAAGACATGTTGACACGAAAGTTTGTCATTCATACACTTCTGTTGATCATATTTTAATAGAAATATTATTTTCTCGTCTAATTAAAATCTTGCAAATATTTGAATTGTTATTCCATGGGAATATTTGTTATGAATTTTAGTTGATTATGTTATTGTATGTGATAAATTTATATATTATCACCATATGCTTGCATATCTTGGTTGTTGAGGACAATTTGCAGGTATAAAGCTTTGATTTGAGTGCTCAACGGTGATCTTCATCGAACATCCGGACAAGGTAGGCTCTTTATCTTGTCTTGTTAGCATTTTCATTTATATATCATACTTGATATTAGAGTTGATTTCTGCAGTCATTCCGTCTGTTTATGGTTTACCCCGTGACATAGAGTGATTTTCCTTCTGACAGATGTGGAAACCATATTGGGGATTGAATCTTCTTCTTGTGGTTTGGAGTGTTTTTCTCCATTGATTGCTCTTGGTTAGCTTTATTTTCCTTGTTGTATGATTGCTTGACATCCTATTTTCATTTTGAATATGAGTTTCTTGGCCTTATCCTTAACCTAGCAATGTTTTAATACATATACACAATTGTTCCCTTGACAGACGCGTACATACGCGAACTGTCATTCTATAGGGCACGTACATGCACGATTTTTTCTTAAATAGACGTGTACATGAATATTTCTTACTTGATTATTGAGTTTGGTGTTTGTTGGTTGAGTTTTGATAGTTCTTGAGTCTTCTTCGGTCTCTATCATAATTGTTGAGTGCCTGCATAGTGATAGGAAACCTTTCTTTATTTGAATTTTCTGGCAGTTTTTCTTTCTCATCATCGTTTTCATTAGTTGTCCTTGAATCTTGGGTTGAGTGCTTGATTCTTGGTATCCTACTTGGTTTGTCTGTTTTTTATTACAGTAGGGTCTATATATCAAGTTGTTTCTCAGTCCTTGCATTTTCATTTCTTTATATTGAAAATACAAAAATATACATTTTGAATTCTGTCATTTGCTCTTTTGGGTTGTTTATTATTGATCTTGATACATGTATAGAAAGATTGCATCTTATTGAAATTGCAGAGTTGAATTGAAATTTTGAAAAGCTTATCATATTTTAAGAATTGAAGTTTAGGACTTAGCTTTATGTTCATATTCATTTATTTTATTTGTTGAGACATAACATCATCAGTTTCATGACCACATATTTTGAGTAAACAAATCCATTAATCGTAACAATGATGTTGGATTATTGAGAGGGGGGGTGAAACAGTAATAGAGCAATTTAATCATTTTTAACCATATAATTCAAGTGTTATATCAATGAAGCATTATCATCCAATAACTACAGAGTAAATAAGCAATGAACAAATGAACAAACATACACATACACAGTACACCAGTGTTTTACGTGGAAACCCAAATCGGAAGAAAACCACGAAAATGCTTTTTATTATATGTCTTGAAGAATTACATTCATTGGAAGCACCAAATTCCTTTGTTTTCCAGCTGCAATTGGAAGGAGGCTCCAACCCCCTAGTTTCTTAGGCTACAACCTAAGGGAAGCTCCAACTCCCCAATTCTCTAGCTACAACCAGAAGGAGGCTACAACCCCCTATGTTCTCCGGCCACAACTGGAAGGTGGCTACAACCACCTGTCCTTTCCCTGTCCCGCCACCCTGAAGTAGAAGTAGAATGATGGAACCACTGTCAACCTATCTCTGTGAGATATACCGCTATAAACCTGTACCAATAAATCTAAACCATGCATCAACCTGTACCTCAACTTGTAATCAACCTGTACCATAAACAAGTGCATCAACCATGCACCAACCTGCACCAAATAACCTGTAATCAACCTGTACCATAAAAAAGTGCATCCAACCATGTACCAAGTATGTACCAATCATGTTTCAACTACTCATCAACTATGACTCATCAATATGTACCAACATCATCAAATATACACCTCATGTATGTGCCAACACATCAACTACTTGTCTCAGCCATGTACCTCAACCAAAAGCCCTCATCAATTTCATCATCCAAATCTGATTTGTAGCTCTGTAATAGACCTAGTGTATATGATCACATTCATTCAAACCTTCCTTAACTTCAACAACAAGAGACTATCATTTTCATTAAACTTTTCTTTAGTCTCACATGCCTAGTTTTGATTAGTCAACAACCCTAACTTGAAGTAATCATAACTTTGTACATGTAATGTATAAAGATCTAAAACTGGTACAAAATGTTCTTCAGTGTTTTTTATGCAATTTCTCCAAGTTTCACTACTTGGAACCTCTCAGAAAAGGATTTATAGAAAAAATGGCATACCTTGCTGAATTCTGGCTTATTCTAGAGAGCAACCTTGTAGAGCGTGCCCCGCATGGAATATTTGTTGAATTGATATGAAAATTTTACACAGCATACTAAAGATGGTAACCTAACCAACACATTTTGTTTCAAGGAATTTGGATCTTCTATGAATAAATTATGACGTTTTTACCCGAAACACCTATTTTTGACTAGTTTCAGGATTAGCCACAAACCCTATTTTCCACGGAGTGTAAATCCAAAAATACAATGACCCACAAGCTGAATTCTTTACCATAGATAATTTGATATGTTTTCTCAATGGCATAGAAATTTCACATTCTGGATCATTATAGAAAAAATGTTATAGCGAAAATGGTGAGATGACCTGTAAATAACATACCTTAGAAAGCACCATCAAAAGAATTTATCCTTCCTTGCATTTCGACTTTCTTTTCTTCACCTTCCCTAAGAATTTCGGCTTAGATATCCTTGGTTACCTCAAACACCTATAAATAATCAATATTCTCAAGTGTGATTAAAATGAGAGATTTTTTCCTCTTATTTATACTCTCCAAGTAGCTTCCTTAAAAACATCTTCTAGGTCACTTGGCCCCACTTTCCTTATTTTAGGGTTAACCCACTTCTAATTTCTCCATTAAATTTATTATTGAAATAATTTGTTTTTTATTCACTTTGAATTATAATACACTCATTACTTCACTTTATTATTTACCTTTTAAAATCTCTTAAACCACTTTGACTACTTTGACCTTTTGGGGCTTCTGGATGACATATGAGGGTCCTCCAACTTCGTAAGGCCATAACTCTCAAACTGTGAGGAGTTATGTGACATTCCACATACCACCAGAAATGGAATGACATGTAATATCCATATAGAATAGTATTATCTAAAAATATATCATAACTCATATCGTTATTCATCAAACAAACTTGGGTCCATTACCCAAACTTGGGGTCTCCAACTTCTCATGGCCATAACTCTCTAACCGTGAGGAGTTATGTGACATTCCACATACCACCATAAATGGAATGACAAGCACTATCCATATAGGATCTCATTATTCCACAATTAATCATGGGTTCTCTTACTCTGCAAAGCGTCTTCCCATGAGGGCTTTCACCATAAGGGGACCACTTTGGAGTTCATCCATCTTTACTTCTTATCAACCATGAAAAGACAATAATTATTCATCTTTAAATCAAACAATATTGGGTCCATTACCCAAACCTTTGTGTTGTGGGGCTTTCTTCAAGGGTTGACATCAATGACAACCAACCTTAATCAACAATATCCCCCTTTGGCATTGATGGAAACACTCTGATGCAATACTGAAATCATATCACTCATGCTCCCCCTGGAACCATACCTCTATCCTCTGTATCTGATAAATTTTCCTCTATCCTCTGCATTTGATAAATATGCTCCCTCTGGAACCATGCCTCTGTCCTCTGCATCTGATAAATCTCTCCCCCTTTGTCATCAATGGCAAAGGTATCTTTCCATCCGGGGGTGCTCCCCCTGACTAAACTGTCCTCTTATGGTGCTTCCTCATGTACATCTAAGACATATAAGATAAGCATTCAAAAAGAATTCATTTTAGAGTAGAAATAACTCCAAGTCTTTCGCGAAGATATTCAAAGGCTTCACGTGGAAGTGGTTTTGTAAATATGTCTGTAACTTGTTTTTTTGTGCCCACATACTCAACTCTGATGTTCTTTTCTGCAACCTATTCCCGTAGAAAGTGATACTTTATTGGAATGTGCTTCGTCTTCGAGTGCATCACCGAATTTTTTGAGATACTGATGGCACTTATATTATCACAATATATTGGAATGGGCTCATCATACTCAACCTGTATATCTGTCAAAGTTTGTTTCATCCAAAGAACTTGTGTACAACATGTTGTTGTTGCAATGTACTCTGCCTCAGCTATAGATAGAGATATTGATGATTTTTTCTTGCTTAGCCATGATACCAAACACTTGCCTAAGTAGAACGTTTCTCCACTGGTGCTTCATCGGTCATCAATACAACCTGCCCAATCTGCATTTGTGTAGGCAATAAGTGATATATCTTTTCCTTTTGGATACCATAATCCAAACTCTTTTGTTCCTTTGAGATATCTGAAAATCCTCTTTATTGCTAATACATGTGATTCCTTTGGTGCTTCTTGAAATCATGCCACCTGTCCAACTACTTGCATTACATCTGGTATGGATGTTGTTACATATAGTAGGTTGCCAATCATTGACCTGTATTGCCTCTGATCTATATACTTTGAATCGTCATCTTTGTTCAACTTACAACTGGTTTGCATGGGAGTGATAACTGGTTTGCAATATTCTATTCCGAACCTCTTTAGCATTTATCTGATATACTTGGTTTGAGAAATAAAAATTCGTTAGTTTCTTTGATGTATCTGAAGTCCTAGAAAGAAGTATAGTTCTCCAAGTAACGACATTTCAAATTCATTATGCATGTCTTTTGAAAATTTCTAGCTTAACCTATCATCATCACTACCAAAAATAATATCATCAACATAAACTTCAATTAATAAAATATTACCTTGACTTACCTTGATGTAGAGGTTGTTGTCTGCACTTCCTTTTCTGAACCCTTCCTGCTACAGATACTTATCCAGTCTAGAGTACCATGCTCTAGGAGCCTGTTTTAGACCATACAAGGCCTTCTTTAATTTACATACATAGTCTGTGTTCTCTGACAACTGAAATCCTTCTGGTTGTTCAATGTAGACTTCTTCTTCAAGTTCCCCATTCAGAAAACTTGATTTTACGTCCATATGATATACTTTAACATTTTTGGAGCATGCATAAGTTAAAAGTAAACGGATTTCTTCCATTCTGGAAACTGGGGAAAATGTCTCTTCAAAGTTGATTCCTTCAATCTGTGCATATCCTTTACATACCAATCTAGGTTTGTTCCTTGTAACCTGTCCATATCCATTCAATTTATTTCTGAAAACCCATTTTGTGCCGATCACATTCTTATTCTTTGGTCTTGGAACCAATTCCCAAGTGTCATTTTTCTCTATTTGATCCAATTCTTTATCCATGGCCTTATTCCAAAATTCATCCTTGTTGGCTTCTTCAAAATAGTTTGGTTCAATTGTAGATAAGAGTGCTAGGTGTGTTTATTCTGGTGAACGGATTTTTCTTCTAGTCTCAACTCCTGCATCTTTGTTTCCAATAATCTGATCTGAAGGATGATTCATATGTACTCGTTTTCTAGGTGTCTTTGGAGACACTTTCTGAACTTGCTCTTCTGCTTATGTCGGATTCTCTTCATATTCATCTTCCTCTTCTACTTCTTTTTCATCTTCTTCTTTGAAAAGTTGTTCCATTGATTTGTTTTCTTCTTCCTTTGATTCTGGCTTGCCTGTTTCATCAATTGTTACGTTGATTCTTTCCACAACTTTGTTCAATCTTAGATTGTAACACTTGTATTCTTTCCTTGTACTTGAGTAACCAACAAGTATTCATTTGTCCACATGAGAGTCAAACTTTCCCATTCTGCCATCTTCTCTTTCGATGTAGCATTTGCTTCCAAAAACTCTGAAATGATTCACATTTGTTGNCTCTTTCGATGTAGCATTTGCTTCCAAAAACTCTGAAATGCTTCACATTTGTTGGTCTTCCTTTCCATAGCTCGTAGGGATTTTTATTAGTGTTGTTTCTAAGCATTACTCTGTTTTGAATGTGAACTGTTGTATACACTGCCTATTTCCAAAATATATCTTTCAATTTGGAATCCATTAGCATTGTTTCAGCCATTTCTTGTACTGTCATGTTCTTTCTTTCAACAACTCCATTATGTTGAGGTGTCCTAGCAACGAAGAATTTCCTTTTTATTCCATGACTGCTACAGTAGTCCATAAATTCATTTGAAGTAAACTCTCCTCCATTATCAGATCTCAAACATTTGATTCTTGAATCCATCTCATTTTCAACCATTTTCTTGTAGATCTTAAAGTTTTCAAAAGCTTCTGACTTGTTCTTGAGAAAACAAACTGCAGTCATTCTTGTATAATCATCAACTAATAATATAAAGTATTTTTTACCTTTTAAGCCCTTTGTTGTAGTTGGTCCAACTAGATCAGTGTGCACAATTTCCAGTGGTCTTGTTGTTGAATATTCCTTTGATTTGAACCTAGTCTTTGTTTGCTTTCCTTGTTGACAATGCTTGCATAAAGTGTTGGTTGGTTTCGTGATCTGGGAAATTTCTCTTACTGCTTCTCTTTCGCTGACTTTGAAAAGGTTATCAAAATACATGTGACTCATTCTTCTATGCCATATCCAAATTTCATCTTCCTTTCCTAGACAACACTTTTCATTTCCAATTTCACTTAACACATATATGTTGTTCTTGCAGTTGTACCGACCAATTTCCCTTAACCTTCTTTTCTTATCTCACACTTTTCTGAATCGAAAGTAAGTTTATGACCTTGGTCACACATTTGACTCAAACTTAGAAGATTATGTTTCATATCTTCTACTAGTAGAACATTTTGTGCCTTTTCATTCTTGTTCCCAATTCGGATTGTGCCTTCTCCAATGATTTTGGATGAATTATCATTTCCGAAGGAGACTGATCCATTTTTTTCTTTTCGTAATGTAAGAAATTTATCTTTATTACCTGTCATGTGTTTTGAACATCCATTGTCAACATACCAACCATGTTTCTTCTGCTTATCTTGTAGAGATATTGTGCATTCTTCATTGTTATACTGATCCTGATTTCTTATCCATGTCATTTTCTGAGGTTCTTGTATGTGACTATTGTTATTCTGTTGAGGTTCTTTAGGAGGGACTGTCATTCTGCAATCCTTGGCCATGTGTCCAAAATTGTTACATTTGTAACATTCCACTTCAGTGCTCAAATATTCAAGCTTGTTGTAACTTTTTCTTTGTGTGTCACTAGGTCTCCTTGAATAATCTCTTTGTGTATAACTCTCAAAGTTGTTACTGTTCCTATTGCTAGCTCTGCAATTCACAGCTTTATGTCCAAAATTATTGCATGCATAACATAAACCAAAAATATAGTTTTATACCTAGGAGTTGAAGATCTTATGAAAGGAGGTTCTCTTATGAATCCTTCTTCTTGAGGCCTATCTGTCTGTTTTTTATTCTGAAATCTGAATTTTCTTAGTGGAGGAGTGTCCTTGTAATCTTCCTTGTATATCTTCCTATCCTCTTTGATTGTTTCTGGATAGCTCTTTGGATTTGTTTCTTGCTCTGTTGTTTTGGAGCTTGATCCCTTTTTTGTTTGATTGTATCCAAGTCCGGACTTGTGAGGATGATATTTTTGACTGTTGATAATGTCATTCAGAACTTTTGATCTATTCTACATATTTTTCTTTTGAATATCTTTTCTTAGTGTGACAACCTCTGCTTCTAAGTTTCCAATGATCTTGTCATTTTCTTCTAGTTGTTCTTTGAGTGCTTCTTCAATTCTTTTATCTTCTTCTATTTGAACCTTCAATTTCGTGATCATTTGTTCTAGTTCTCGAGTGTCATTTTTCTTGTCTAGTTCTGCTTGCAATTTCTTGTTTTTCTTCTTTTCTCTTCTGATAACTTCTATGGCACACATTAATTCTTCTCGATAGTCAACTTCAGCCTCTTCAATTTTTTCTTCGGCTTCTTCACATTCTTCTTCGGCTTCTTCATATTCTTCTTCGGAGTCTTCTTTGTCAGAGTCTTTTACTGTCATGAATAGAACTTGTCCTATCTCATTGTCACTGAATTCATCTTCATCTGATGATGAGATGTCTTCTTTGGTGTATAAGATTTTCTTGAAAACTTTCTTTGTAGTTCTTTTGTATTTATATGTGTGTTTTCCTTTTGAGTAACCTTCATCATTTCTCTTTTTCTTGTGAGGACATTTGTTAGCAAAATGACCAATACCATCACAATTAAAACAAATTAAAAGGAGCTTACCTCTATACCTATTGTTGGTTCCATTGTTTAGTCTTTTGACGAAGTTGGTCACTTCTTCATCATCTTCTGAGGTGTCACTGTTGTTGCTATATTATTCTTGTTCCTTTTTCTTTTTCTTTAATATTTTGGATACCTTGAAGGTTGCTTCTTTTACATCTATATTTTCCTACTCAGCTCTCATTTTATATGCTGTGAAGATTCCATGCATTTCATCCATGCTTATTGAGTCCAGATCTGATCTTTCTTCTAGTGTTGATATCTTAGGGTTGAATCTCATAGGAAGAGATCTTAGTATCTTTTGAACAATTACAAATTCTTCAATTTCTTCTCCCAATCCTATGATTGCATTCACGGTTTCATCGACTCGTAAGAAGTAGGCTGCGATATATTCATCTTCCTTCATTTTTAATTGTTCGAACTGACCTCTGTAAGTCTAAAGCTTTGCTGCTTTGACTTTTGTATCTCCTTCATAAATATTTTGAAGCTTGTCCCAAATCTCTTTAGTGGATTTACAGTGTGAAACTTTGGTGAATATCGTATCACTGAGACCATTCAAAAATCCATTTGTGGCTTTGGAATTATTATCACATAGTTTTATTGCTTTGTCATTTGTTGGTGGAACTGTTGGTGCTCTGTATCCATCTACAATTGATTGTCAAACTTGAAATCCATGTTCCTGTATATATGTCCTCATCCTTATGCACCAAAAAGTATACTTATGTCCATCAAACTATGGTATTCCATTTTTATATGAGTTGGTACTCTCCATGATCTACCTTTCAGTGGTTAAACTGATTTCTTAAGGAACCTTCTCTAATACCAATTGTTGGATTACTGAGAGGGGGGGTGAATCAATAATAGATCAATTTAATCCTTTTTAACCATATAATCCAAGTGTTATATCAATGAAGCATTATCATCCAATAACTGCAGAGTAAATAAGCAATGAACAAATGAACAAACATACACATACACAGTACACCAGTGTTTTACGTGGAAACCCAAATCGGGAGAAAACCACAGAATTCTTTTTCTTATATGTCTTGAAGAATTACATTCATTGGAAGCACCAACATCCTTTGTTTTCCAGTTGCAACTGGAAGGAGGCTCCAACCCCCTAGTTTCTCAGGCTACAACCTAAGGGAAGCTCCAACTCCCAAATTCTCTAGTTACAGCCAGAAGGAGGCTACAACCCCCTATGTTTTCCGGCCACAACGGAAAGGTGGCTAAAACCACCTGTCCTTGCCCCGTCCTGCCACCCTGAAGTAGAAGTAGAATGATGGAACCACTGTCAAACTATCACTGTGATATATACCATTGTAAACCTGTACCAATAAATCTGAACCATGCATCAACCTGTACCTCAACCTGTACCATAAACAAGTGCATGAACCATGCACCAACCTGTACCAAATAACCTGTAATCAACCTGTACCACAAACAAGTGCATCCAACCATGTACCAAGTATGTACCAATCATGTGTCAACTACTCATCAACTATGACTCATCAATATGTACCAACATCATCAACTATANNNNTCTTTACACAACATTTAATGACAGTCACAATAAGGCAGGGAAGGAAGCAATAGAACATTCAGCATCAGTGACACATATGAGATACACAGAGACAGATATTTCCTAAGGAAACCCATACAGGGTAAAAACCTCTTCTTCTTTATATGATAAGTATTCTTTACATTATGTACATTATCATACTTATGAGCACCAACTCATAATGAGGCATCAACCTCTATTTTGCAAGTTGCAACTTCCTGAGAGCACCAACTCTCTATTTTCTCTAGCACCTACTAGAAGGAAGAACCAACTCCCTGGTTTCTCTAGCACCCACTAGAAGGAAGCACCAACTCCCTAAGTGTCCCAACACCAACTGGATGGAAGCACCAACTTCCAGTCACACAGGCACCAACCTGTATAACAGAGAACAATAGTTCTCCCTTGCACCACCCTGCCACCCTGGTTTCTCTCGCTGCAACCAGATGGACGCTACAACTCCCTGTGTTCAAGCACTCACTTGAACCTCTGAGGACAACAGTCCTCCCTAGCACCTCCCTACCACCCTGAAATATAATTTTTTGCTAATGAAACTTATCACAGTGATACAATATTTATYTTTAGCTTACCAGACTTATCACTTTTCTGCTACACTGCGTTGCTCTGTCTGCATCAGTGTCTTCTGCACACTCCTTGCGCTTTCTGTTCTTTTGCCTTTTATGCTCTCTTTGCCATGTCCCTTCAATGTACCATTCTCTTTCTGTACATTTATGTTGTTGCGCTCTGCCTCCTTCCCACCTCAATCACACTCAACCGCAACAACCCCGATCTCTTCTTTGTTCTCCATTCTTAATGTCTTTGTGCTCCTTGTGCATGCAATATGCACCAAGCTCCTGCATTCTCTCCCCCTTCCACTAATCTCCACAGTAGGGTGTTTACTCGCACTTCACTCTTCCACATCTATCCCATCTCCTATGTGCCACATTGTCTCTCTCTGTTCTGCATCTCCTGCTCATTATCAGTGCTCTACCTGATCATCATGATTTCACCCACGCATCCATCATCACTGGGTGTTATCTCGAGATTCCTCATCTTCTCTGGCAGTTGAGACTCTTCATATTCTTTGTCATAGACGAGCTCATCCTCTGGTAGAAACCATCATTTGTTTCTAGCAGTTACACTATGAAGTGCAACAGTAGCCCTCTAATCTGATTCAAATTCATCTGCATCGTTGAATTGACTTCATTGAATCTTACGTTCATTTCACCATTTCACACTTCGACATTTCGGCAATCCTATTGTGTGGCATCTCGACTCTCCAAGTTGTGATCTCCGAAACTCTAAAAAAGGAGCTTGCCACTTCAAGATTTTCTCTACAGCTCTTCGACCATGTGACTACAAGAGGTGACTGAGAACTTATCCATATAGTGCTTTCACGATTTTTCTTTTTGGCACTTCAGTGTTCCTGTGGCGATGAGTTCTTGATGCTCCAAGTCCCGGTATCTGAAGCTCTGAAATGGAGCTTGGTTGCACTAGCTCCGATCATTTTGGCATTTTGCATTTTGGCCTTTCACGATTCTTCTGATGAAGAGTCTCATCACTTGACTCTTCCAACTCCCGGTATCCGAAGATCTGAAATGGAGTCATATCAATGACCCACACCCTAGATGATTCGACGATCCAGATATCTTCTTGATTTCACACATCTCTATTTCATCATTCTTGACATGAGAGTTCTTGAAAACTCCACCTCCTAGTCTACGAAACTCCGAAATGGAGTCAGATCAACTTTTCATCTTTTCACACTTCGCAACTTCGGGATTCCTATCGTGAGATTCCTTGACATCTCCAACTCCTGGTATCCCAACCTCCGATATGGAGTCTTTGACATTTCGAAATTTCGCATTTCGCGACTTCGGGACTCCTGTAGTAAGAGTTCTTGACATCCCCAACTCCCGATATCTGAAACTGTCTCCTGCTTTTGGGATTTCGGCGTTTCGCATTTCACGATTCCGAGACTCCTGTGGTGAAGTGTTTTGACACTTCGACTCCCGGTATCCGAAATTGTCCTCTTTCTTCCAGGATTTCGACGTTTCTCATTTCGCGATTCTGGGACTCCTGATGATGAAGAGTCTTGACTCTTCCAATTCTCGGTATCCGAAACTCCGAAATGGAGTTATTTTCTGGTCTGTGAAACTCTTCGTTTATGTTCCTATTTTGGGATTTCGACGTTTCACATTTTGTTGTTTTGGAATTTCGGCACTCCTGTGGTGAAGTGTTTCGATACTTCAACTCTTGGTATCTGGGACTCCGAAATGGAGTTATTTCCCGGTCTGCAAAACTCTTGTTGATGTGCCTCTTTCAGGATTTCGGGATTCCGAATTTCACAACTCCAGGAATCCTGTGTTGAAGAGTCTCAACTCTTGACTTCTCAATCTTCTAGTATCAGAAACTCCAAAATGGAGTTTACAATTCTGATCTTTCCATGTAATTATTCCTGCGCTGTTGGTCTTCCTTGCCTGCCTATTTGCCATCAAATAAACAAGCACACTCTTGCACTCTTCGTGCACCTTTGCACTATCTCTTCTAAGCTTACATTGTCCCTGTTTTTCCATCATTTCATGCTCTGATCTTTCCATCAATGACAAGAACACCTGCCTGTAAACATGCCAACACTATACACCTCATGTATGTGCCAACACATCAACTACTTGTCTCAACCATGTACTCAACATGTACCTCAACCAAAATCCCTCATCAATTTCATCATCCAAATATGATTTGTAGATCTGTAATAGACCTAGTGTATATGATCACATTTCTGCAAACCTTCCTTAACTTCAACAACAAGAGACTAGCATTTTCATCAAACTTTTCTTTAGTCTCACATGCCTAGTTTTGGATTAGTCAAAAACCCTAACTTGAAGTAATCATAAATTTGTACCTGAATGTATAAAGATCTAAAACTGATACACAATGTTCTTCAGTGTGTTTTATGCAATTCCTCAAATTTTCACTACTTGGAACCTCTCAGAAAAGGAGTTATAGAAAAAATGGCATATCTTGCTGAATTTTGGCTTATTCTAGAGAGAGACCTTGTAGAGCGTGCCCTGCACGAAATATTTGTTGAATTGATATGAAACTATTACATAGAATACTACAGACTATAACCTAACCAACACATTTTGTTTCACAGAATTTGGATCTGTTATGAAAAATTTATGACATTTTTAACCAAAACACCCGTTTTTGACTAGTTTCAGAACTAGCCACAAACCCTATTTTCCACGGAGTGTAACTCCAAAAATACAATGACCCACAAGAGGAATTTTTTACCATAGATACTTGGATATGTTTTCTCAATTTCATAGAAATTTCATAGTCTGAATCATTATATGAAAAACTTTATAGCGACAATGGTGAGATGACCTGTAAATAACATACCTTAGAAAGCACCATCAAAAGAATTTATCCTTCCTTGCATTTTGGCCTTCTTTTCTTCACCTTCCTTCAGAATTTCAACTTAGATATCCTTGGTTACCTCAGAAACCTATAGATATTCAATATTCTCAAGTGTGATTAAAATGAGAGAGCCTTGCCTCTTATTTATACTCTCCAAGTATCTTCCTTAAAAACATCTTCTAGGTCACTTGGCCCCACTTTCCTTATTTTAGGGTTAACCCACTTCTAATTTCTCCATTAAATTTATTATTGAAATAATTAATTTTGTATTCACTTTGAATTATAATGCACTCATTACTTCACTTTATTATTTACCTTTTAAAATCTATTAAACCACTTTGACTACTTTGACCTTTTGGGGCTTCTAGATGACATATGAGGGTCCTCCAACTTCGTAAGGCCATAACTCTCAAACCGTGAGTAGTTATGTGACATTCCACATACCACCAGAAATGGAATGACATGTAATATCCATATAGAATATTATTATCTGAAAATATATCATAACTCATATCGTTATCCATCAAACAAACTTGGGTCCATTACCCAAACTTGGGGTCTCCAACTTCTCATGGCCATAACTCTCTAACCGTGAGGAGTTATGTGACATTCCACATACCACCAGAAATGGAATGACAAGCACTATACATATAGGATGTCATTATTCCATAATTAAGCATGGGTTCTCTTACTCTGTAAAGCGTCTTCCCATGAGGGCTTTCACCATAAGGGGACCACTTTGGAGTTCATCCATCTTTACTTCTTATCAACCATGACAAGACAATAATGAGTCATCTTTACATCAAAAACTCTTGGGTCCATTACCCAAACCTTTGTGATGTGGGGATTTCTTCAATGTTTGGCATCAATGACAACCAACCTTAATCAACAGATGATTAATCTAAAATTGATTAGAAACGATTTTATTTTTCGGGGTACACAAACTAGCTTAAGATATAGAGACTTGGAATAGGATTTTGTGATTAAACTTATCTAGGGATATTAAACTCAACATATATGTCTGACTAAGGGATTGGTGAAATCCATTGTATAATTGATGATGTCAAGAGGCTTCACTCACACCATAGTTAAGCATGAGGTCATGTGAAGTTGGTTGTAGATATATCCCTTTAATACCTTCTTAGCGTCAGAGATATTTATGGGGATCCATTCATTTATGGGAATCTTTCTAGTACCTTTACCTCTATGAAGCGTGGTGCTTTCAATATTTAGGGATTTTTTACCTTGCCCATATGGTGGATCTGACGTACGACTATTCGCATGTGCATTGGTTATATCATGGTGGTTTTAGTTTATTGACATAGGTAGTCACATAGGTTACTTGCAGGGGTTATTCTACAAGTACCCTGAGTTAGATAAGGCTTGGAAAGAAAACAGCCTTTATGGAGTATTACCTCTCCAAGGGGATCTAACCGACTGCATTGTTAATCCCACAAGGGCCCTTATAACTGATTATGATACCTCTGATATTTTGAAGGGGTTTTTAGCCCCTCTTGGGTGAGGCATACCTACTCTAGTAAGGGAGGCCCCTTTCAGCCACTATATCCTATTTGTGTGCATTGGCCTTTTTTATTTACTTTGGTGTTCTCTCTGATTATTAGTTGGCCTTAGGATTTTGTATCGCATCGTGAGTTTTAATTTCTATTGTTAGTGGAGACCCCGTGACTCCCTCATTTAGCACTACCCAACCCATGGTATTTTCTCATTCCATGGGGATGAATCATTTTGTATTTCTGAGTGGTATGTCGAAACATGATACTCATCCAATACCTTGGCCTCTAATCATTTTTCTCATGGAATTTCATACATGTCTTCGCACTTTCCATCATTTGTCTCGTCATCTTATGTGAATCCTAGTTTTGGGTCTGGAGGCATGATGCCTCCTTATTCTCCCTTTTTGTTTGGTGGGAGTCATATCCCTCAACCACTTCTTATGGTAGGAGGTTGTAATATTCCTTCTTATGGATCCGATGCTAGCTTCACTTTTCCATGAGTAAGTGCTCAAACAGGTAGTCATTATACTTATTACATCTCGTCCATCTATCCTTATTCCGCTATGTCGGCTCCTACAAATGTTTTTCCCATGGCAGACCTCCATCTATCCTATGGTGTTCCATCTGGGAGGAGTCAATTTTATAGTATGAGCAACCCCTTCATGAATTTCCTTTGTCTGGCAGAAACATATATTCTCACCTGAGTAACCCTTATCATGTCACTTTATCTTTGCAAGCGGCTTCCTCTATGACAATGCCCTTACAACCCTTTATGAATCAGTTTGGAGGAGGATACTATCCTGCCAGACATGGCCATGGTGTATACTAGAACCCTTCCTGGCCCACAATTTCTCAAAACCAGTCTTTCCTGGAACCTTGGTCTCAAATGTCACAACCAACCGCCACCAGTCCAGTCATTGCAAGTCAAACTGGAATTATATCACCAACCTCTGCTAGTCATTTTGGATATTGGTCAACAACCTTTGTAATCCATGTTGAAGACCAACAACCAGCCACTGCAATTCATTTGGGGGGCACAAATATAGTCACTTCTAGTCACACTGCACATGCATCACCAACCTCTGCTAGTCACGTTGGGGATGTATCACCAACCTTTGCTAGTCATGTTGGGGGTTCATCATCAACCTCTGCTAGTCATGTTGAAGGTTCATCACCAACCTCTACTAGTCATGTTGGGCATTCATCACCAACATCTGCAAGTCATGTTGGATATTTTATACTAGCCTCTGCAAGTCATGCTGGGAGCATGTCACCAGCCACTGCAAGTCATGCTGGGGGAATTCATACGATTCAGAATCCTAGACGTATAAGATGTAAGCCCAAGTTCCTTTTTAGGTTTTTCAAAGGATATCACCTTACTCATTTGTGCCCTGCTATTGTTGTGGTACAAGAAGCGTGGTCCTTTCTTGGGGACCCTTCAAGTTCTGAGTCATCTTTGGTTTCTCGATATTCTAATCCTTCTTTGGTTGATACATTGGTCGTGTCAATGCAATCTTCAGCTGACACCACACTTCTTTTTGGGGGTGATGCATTTCTTGACCATGTTGTCTCACATCCTATTCAACCAGTGGCCATGTTGATGCAATCTTTGACTGACACCACTCATGTTTTGGGGGCTGATGGATCTCTTAACCTTGTTACCTCACATCCTATTCAACCAACGGTCGAATAAGTGGTTGTGTCGATGCAATCTTTAGTTGATCCCACTCTTCTCTTGGTGAGTTACAATTATAAGGAAGTGACATTGACGATGCAATCTTTGGTTGATCCCACTCTTCTTTTGGGGGGTGATGTGTCTTTCAACCATGTCCTTAGAATTTCTAGTTCTATACCTTCTAAACAAGGGAGTATTCTTCTCTCTTCGAGTACACTCCCTCCAAGTCTTATGGTTGTTGTCTTTGATTGGATTGATCTTTTAGATCCTCGACTTCTTTCTTCTACACCCTTCCACATAAAGAGAATTCTTCTCTATATTGTATATAAGGTAACCTCTGCAAGTATTTTACCCTCCTCGACTTGGAAAGATTTGGGTTTTCCCAAGTTTGTTTCATCTATCTATGAGTTTTTGAATTTCGACTGAATTCTTTCATGGGAGCCCTAGCCTCCCCCATGATATGTTGCTTAAAACAACATTCCTGAGTCTTGTTTAATCTCTTTTCTGACTCTCCCAAAAAGTGAAAAGAGTGTTGAGTGAAATTGTCTCTTTCACACTCATTAATTGGATCTAAAAGGACATCTATTTGGTGTAAGTTTAACCCTTTTTCAGACTAAGTAGACTAATTTTGAAAAAGGAATACTTTAGTCACTAGTGGCTAGAAGAGTTCTCCTGGGTATTGTTTTATACTTTTTCGGGGTTATGGGACTAAATTCATGAAAAAGGACATTCTTTGGAGTTAAGTTGTAATTTCATCTCATTCTCTTGCTTGTAGTATTAAGCCTATTTTCAATTCCCTCTTTCACATTATAAGCCTATTACCTCATCAATTTGCATCACCATCCAAGTAGAGCCTTGTTTATATCCTTTGCAGCTTGACACCCTGTACCCTAGGAGGAAACATTACCCCGAGTGTTCATGTCTTGCATACACCTCCTTACATTGAGCATAGGTATGTTCCATTGTTGGAACTAGTTTCTTACTCACAACACTTGTTTCCTCCTCTGTATCGTAGCATTCATTTGTCTATGAAAAAACAAAAAAATACGGGAGGCAATGGAATATTATCTCATACTGGTAGCAATCGTGTCTCCTTTAAACATAGAAAAAAAAATTGAGTCCACTTGTCATCCAAATTTTGGGTTTAGCATGACCTTATGAAGTTGAGCTCATTACTTATAGTTTACTCCTTTGATTGGTTACTCTTCCAGTCCCTATGGAGAGATTGATTGGTGCCTCCTGCATCACAAAGTTTCATTATTAAGTCTATGTTGTCGGAGTCCTCCATATGTCTCATGCTCTTGTTCAAAGAATTTCTATAATCATGTGTCAGACATTTCTCAGAACTCTTGAATTTGCATGTCGTCCATACCCTTAGTATGCCTTAGAATTACATGAATTTGTAGTCCTACCATGCACCCTGGTCCTACTTTCATTATGGGTAGGTAACCTTGAACCCAGCAGTCGAAATCTCCTCATTGGTTTTTTATTGGGGGGTTTTCCCTTGTGTTCGATGGAAAGAAATATATTCACACATTGGGATTTTTGTAGTGTCTTGGATTCCATTAGCCTTATTGGTGGTTTACTGACCTTTGTTGGTAGTTTTACTTTGTGGTTTCTAGTCAAAGGGTCTTTGTCGTGCACTGCTTGCATCTGGTGCATGCAAAAGACGCATAGGGTCATTGGTTTGTGAACATCCTCTTCATTCGAGTTCCTCCAAATCATCAATCTATTGTTTTCTACCTCGTGTTGAAGTCTAATGAGAGATGCCTTAGTTCTCTCCTTCTGGCGGATCTCCTTCCATCGACTTCATCTCATCTATTATGAAAACGAGGCCTAGAGTCGTATGAGTACCTAGAGGCTTGCAGTCACCAGTGGTAGGTTCTCTCTCCATCAACAGTTGGGAATACATCAATGTATCCCAATCGATGGATTCTTCAAGTGTTCAAACTCAACACATTTATTCACACTTGTAATAATGTACTCAGTGCCTTGATACCTACTTTCATTATCGGTAGGTTGTCTCGTGTTTGTTAATGGTATACCTTAATGACCGGTAATCAAAAAAAGTCTCATTGTGTTCGACCTCAACTCCTCTATTCACATGATGTAGACTTTCACCTTTAGCGGATCGTGTAGAAGAATTGAAGACATCAATTTATCATCGCAACTTTCTTGAGTTGTTGCTATCATTCATTAAACCAATACCTATATGACTTCAGTGATCATGGGAGATCATATTGTACTCCATTGTATACAGATATCTTCATATTGATTTTGAGACTTGCTTTCACTGGGCCTTGTTTGTGAATATGAAAACATATGGCATGTATCTAATTTGTATTGCCTATTCATGGTCATGAACAGTTGTTTGGTATATTTCCACATGGATCTGCAGTGTAATTCAAATTGGCAGTCATGTGTACAAAGTCATTATGGATTGTAATATTCTCATGAGCAACTAGTTCATCCAATTGGTTGTCCATTACTCCACTTATGGGAATTATAATGCATTTTGGCCATCGCATATACTCCTCTAAGCTCACACATTAGGGGTCATCTGTTATAGCAAGATTTTCCTCACCCCATGCAACTTGCTCAGAAGGCCTTTTTCATTTCCCTATGCAAACTTGAATTCCCCTTTTTCACTTCCTAGAGATAAAAATCATATTTTCGCACATATACACGCCCTATCAGTTATACAGCATGTGTATATGTAGGTTTCACCACTACAACCTATGTACATCGAGTTTGGTGATAAAAATTAAAAATTGTGTTGGGTTTCCATGTCACGTCATGACATCCATGATCCTTGACCTTCCATATACTAGAAACGTTCTGACTCGACCCTTCAGTTCCATTTGAAGGATATAAATGGGTCATATCTAAACCATGGAAAAGCATAAGAATTCAACTTTTGAGAGCAAAGTTACTCTGGAGAAATTATTCACTTCACATTGAGTCTGCATCCCTTTGTCCTTTAAAGTTTGAACACATTGTTCATCCCCCAAGCTCTTCTCTCTTTGATGGAGAACTGCATTGTCTCTCTTATGTGAGATTGCCTTTGGTGAAAGATTGAAGTGGTTGAGGCCCAGCTGGAAGGGACTTAGTTTCTTGGTTTCGAGACATTCTGACACAGAAGTTTGTCATTCATACACTTTTGTTGATCATATTTTAATAGAAATGCTCTTTTCGCGTCCAATTAATATCTTGTAAATATTTGAATTGTTATTCCATGGGAATATTTGTTATGAATGTTAATGGATTGTGCTATTGTATGTGATAACTTTATATATTATCACCATATGCTCGTGTATCTTGGTTTTTGAGGAAAATTTGCAGGTATAAAGATTTGAGTCAAGTGCTCAATGGTGATCTTAATTGAACGTCCGAATGAGGTAGGATCTTTATCTTGTCTTGTTAGAATTTTCATTTATATAGAAAACTTGATATTGGAGTTGATTTCTGTAGTCATTCCGTCTATTGTGGTTTAGCCCATGCCATAGAGTGATTTTCCTCTTAACAACAACAATATGGCTTCAATGTCAAGTTGATGCAGAGCTTGGAAATAATAGAAAATAAAATGGAGAAGGAGACAGAGTTGAGTAGGTCAAGAAGTCGCAGGTCTCATGAGGAGAAGAGAAGAGAAGAGAAGCAAGAAGTTTTGATAGGTGTCATCCTCACTTTCCAAATCATTCTTTTAGGAAAGCGCCTAGTAGTTCGAGTCCATCTCCTGTCATATGCACAGATATTACCCTCAAAGAGGTGATAAAGAGAGGGCTGCACACAGTGTACAACAAGTTGTGATATTTGAGTACATGGGAAGAAATGTTCCAAGGATTTATGCAGCCATGGATAACAAGCAAGTTGATTTTCAGTCGCACATGATTGAGGTGGAAGGTAAGATTAATGATCAACCCATTTATATTTTAATTGACTCAAGAGCTAGTCATAGTTATCTAGATCCTAAGATGGTGGAAAGATTCCATTTGCCGAGAAATAATCTTAGAAAATCTTGTTTGGTGTAGTTAGATACAGTGGAAAAACGGAAAATTAATGAAATGGTTAAGGCATGTCTAATGGAAATGAATGGACTGCGCACAAAGGCTGATTTGAATATCATACCTTTGGGTTCGTATGATTTCCTCATTGGTATGGATTGGTTGGACGAGCACCATGTTGTACTAGACTATTACAATAAGGCATTTACTTACTTTGATGAGGAAAGAAAATTAAGATCAGTTCAAGGAATTCCAAGAACTGTAACTGCTAGTCCTTAATTTTGTTAATGACTATTGAAATACTCTTTTCCCTACCCTACCCTTTCCTAGCATCATTTTTTAATTTGATTTTCTTCTTTTATACTCTTTAAGTGTGCTTGAATTATCTTTTCTAAGCATTTTATGACATGCATTAGTGTGATAAAAGTTAGAATAAGACAATTAGAATCTTTTCCATCAAGATGCAAGTCCTTTTTCTCGTTTTAAATTTGAAATTATGAAAAGGGAAAAGGGAACTACAAGAATGTTGTTATTCTTGTAGGGCCAAGAATCATCATTGTTTCAAATGCACCAGCTCCCAAATATCATGCCAGAAACTGTTCAAGATCATTGCCTAAATCCAATATCATTTATGATTAGGATCAGGTCGTGTTTTCAGTTTTGATCCTTATTCAAAGGGATTGGGTTTATACTCAATAAGTATGATATTAATTCAAGGGTTTCTTGTTATGATTCATAATATACAATACATGAGTCCTTCATTATATGTTTGTATCATTTTATACATGTTTTGCAAGAAATAGAAATCTTCCACAACTTTCATATTTTCAGAGGTTCCAAATACTACTAATAGAAACCCTAAGTACTATCAGATCTTCAGGGATTATAATTGATATCATGGAACCTAAGAAAAGAGAGAAAATCACTTGTTTTAGAACCATAGGGTGTAGAATTGCTTGAGGATTATCCTCAAATCTCGCAGAAATTCAGAGATGCAGGGCGGTTTAACTTCTATTCAACACTCCAGGGTTATTATGAACAAGTCTCCATGATGTTTGCGCAAAACTTTGATGGATTCAAGACAGTGGTGGGAAAATTTATGATACATGTGGTAGAAAATTCGAGTGGGACTGCATGCAGGTTATCAGTGTATGGAGAGAGATGGTGGAAGAAGGAGATGTTGCCTATGGAAATTATAAATCAGTTTTTACTTCCAAAATGATAAATCCCTAACTGGAGTCAGGGTATTCCACAAAGTTGGATGAAGAAAGAATGGTAGACTTCTTTAATGATTATTCATAGGTACATTACATGTGAAGGGAGGTTTTCCCTTGTCCATCTTTATCATATTAGGTTGTTGATGCATTTGAATGGTGATAGTCCTCTGTCTTTTCCTTTTTTTTTTACTAAAAATCTTGTCAAAGATGTCTAAAAGGATGCAGACTCATCCTGCAACCGCTAGTAAAAGTCTTTTTCACCAAATACTGATTAAAACCCTAGTTATGTATGCTTTGGGATAAGTCCAGCGTTCTTGGGACTGGTTAATTGAGACACTAAAACTTGAAGAACAAGGATCCAAACATAAAACCTCTCTAGAACAGAAATCTAAAAAGGTAAAGAGGGTTCCTAAAACTCCTATTGTTACAGTGAAAGAAAATTCCCTTGTGGCCAGAATAACTCGATCCAGCAAAAGAAAGTTGCAGTCATAGCAGGAGACAGAGGATTTAAATAAAGATTTCCCTGTAGCTAAGTTAACCAGAACGTAGAAGAAGAAGAAATTAAAAATGGAATCAAAATTGGATATTCAAACTCAGAATGAGTTACCTATTCCAAAATATGATCCTAAAGACTGCAAAGGAGTCCATGTCAGAGGATCAACTAAGCAGAATATCAAACAATCAATACATAAAGGAGATGAACCTATTACAGATGGTAAAGGTAAAAATTTGAGCAAGACAGGAAAGAATAAAACAATGGTGAATTATCCTAGTAGATCTATAACCAGAGCAACAAATAAGCTAATGTTGAATTAGAAGGCCTTATTTAATCCTTCTATTAAAAAAAAATGCGATTATCATTGATGATGATACAGTGGAAAGTACAGAGGAGGAAAAGGGACAGTCACCAGTTACTTCTTCACACAAGTTGAAAAAAGTTAAATTGGAGCCTGAAGATGAATATTATAATGAACCTGTGGAGAAACAGAGAAAAGATGAGAAGGGTAAACAAATAGTAGAGAACCTAATGAGGTATGTAACTAGAGCAGCAAAAAAAGCTAAGTCTAAACTATGAAGATTTAACCAAGTCCTCTTTGAAACGAAACCATTTTAATGTCCTTAAAGACAACCTAGAGAAGGTTGATATCAAGCAAGAATTTGACTACATTCCAGAGAAAGAAGAGCTACAGGATGCATTAGCAAAGAAAATATAAAAAATTTGCATGAAAAGAAAGGCGCTACTGAAACCTTCCTGTAGCTTGATGTTTTTTCCTGTTTTAGACACCAATTTTGGGAACTTTCTCCGAGAAACTGGAGCCGGATTTTAAAAAAATGGAAAAGGTTTTTGTCAGGGACATACTGATTTAGAAAAACCTCTCTCCATTTTTCAACATCTATCACATTTTAAAAGATTCCAATATATCTTTGAGGCCTATTTTCAGAATTTCACAAAAAATTGTTTCATGTTTTAGACACTAATTTTAGGCACGTTTTTCAAGAAAATGGAGATGAATTTTAAAACTATGGAAAAGGTTTTTGTTAGGAATGGAATGATTTACAAAAACCTATCTCAAGTTTTACACAACTATCATGGTTTTGGAGATACGAAGAGACCTGTGGACCGTATTTTTCATGAATTTGCCAGATTTATTTTCCTAAAATAACTCATAGACAATAGTTGATGAGCCACCTCATCAATTCGACTTGGAGATTGAATATTATCTCCTCCTTGATTATGATGGACAACTGAGAGGGGGGGGTGAATCAATTGTCACCGTGATTAAACAATTATGCTTCTTTTAAAATATTTACATGGCACTCAATGATGATCACAATAATGCAGGGAAATGAACAATGGCACATCCAGCATCAGTCACATATATGAGAAACATAGAGACAGATATTTCCCAAGGAAACCCATACAGGGTAAAAACCTCTTCTTCTTTATATGATAAGTATTATTTACATTCTTTACATTATCATACATTTGAGCACCAACTCATTGTGAGGCTACAACCTCTCTTTTGCAAGATGCAACTTGTTGAGAGCACCAACTCTCTATTTTTCTCTAGCACCCACTAGAAGGAAGCACCAACTCCCTAGTTTCTCTAGCACCAACTAGAAGGAAGCACCAACTCCCTGGTTTCTCTAGCACCAACTCCCTGTGTTCAAGCCCCCACTTGAACCTATGAGGACACCAGTCCTCCCTAGCACCTCCTAACCACCCTGTGATGATGAATATGAAATACTGAAACCTATTACAGTGATATAGTGTTCAATAACAGCTTACCAGTCTCATCACTGTTCTGCAAGAGTTGCTACTTAGACTTCCTCACTATCTTCCAGCATGCATCCTCTGCCCATTCTGTTCTTCTTCTTTTTCTGCTCT
The DNA here is from genome assembly GCA_032191745.1 of Picea mariana. Taxonomy (NCBI): domain Eukaryota; kingdom Viridiplantae; phylum Streptophyta; class Pinopsida; order Pinales; family Pinaceae; genus Picea; species Picea mariana. Next base: position 31,144 of record JASDQU011404302.1, read on the forward strand.
GTGCGTCATGTCCATTCGCTGCACAGTTCTTCTTCTATTCTTTTCAGCTGCTGCACTCTGATCCTTCTTCATGCATGAATCACCTTCAACAACATCCACAGCAATTCTAGCAACAACAACAAACTCATCTCTTCTTTGTACCGTGTATATATAGCTTCTGTGCATCTTGTGCATGCAATATTCACCATTCCTCTACATGCTCATACCGTGCCAATCTCCTCCACATATCAAGTGCTCTACGTGATCATCATCGTGACTCTTCAGCTTCTCTGGCAGTTCAACCACTGTGTCTATCATCACTAGGTGTTATGCCAAGATTCCTTTTTCTCTCTCGCAGTTGAGACTCTTCGTCTTCTCTGTTACAGTCGAGCTCATCCTTTCTGTTTAAATTACGAGCTCCAACCCTCATCCAGCTGTCAATTTCCTCCATGAATCATCTTCATTCCAATGGAAGATTCCATGTAACTCTTCAGCTCTTCTAGAAATCACACCGAAGAATCTTCGCATCCTCTGGTAGAAACCATCAATGGTTTCTAGCAGTTACACTGTGAGGATCAACATTAGCCCTTCGATTGTGCTCATGTTCACCTCCATTATTGGATTAACTCTGATGAGTTCTTGCGTTATTTACCTGTTTTGCACTTTCACAATTCAGAGATTCTGCGATGAGACATATTGAGTCTCCATGTCATGAGTTTTGAAACTCTGAAATGGAGTTTTTCTACACTGGCTCCTTCCTTTATATGACCATGGCTATGACCAAGCACTTATGCATAAAGCACTTTCACGATTTCACATTTCGTGAATCTGGAGATGAGGCATCTCGACTCTCCAAGTCGCGATCCCCGAAACGTCGAAAAGAATCTTGTTTGCAAGTACTCTTCTCTTCATCTCTTCGATGGTGTGACCATCGGCTGAGACCACATGCTTATGCATAAAGCGCTTTCACGATTTCACATTTCGTGAATCTAGAGATGAGGCATCTTGACTCTCCAAGTCGTGATCCCCGAAACCCCGAAATGGATCTTATATGAACTGACTCCTTCCCTTCTCGTGACCACCGGCAGTGACCACAGGCTGTGCCAAAAAGGTGCTTCATATTTCACAAGTTTATAAACTTCATTGAGTCTGATCGACGGTTGAAATCTCCATAGATCCAATGGTCCAGATCTTATTGTGAATTCGCATCTCGCGGTTCCTTAGATGGAGGTTCTTATCACTCCAATTCACAATAGGCGAAGCTCCGAGATGGAGCTTAGATCAACGGTCCAGAACCCTTGGTTATCTGACGGTACAGATCTTATCGTGAGTTTGCATCTCACAATTCCTGTGATGGAGGTTCTCGTCACTCCAAGTCGCGATACACGAAGCTCCGAGATGGAGCTTAGATCAACGGTCCAGAACCCTTGGTGATTTGATGGTCCAGATCTTATCGCGAGTTTTCATCTCGTAATTCCTGTGATGGAGGTTCTCATCACTCCAAGTCGCGATACGCGAAACTCTGAGATGGAATCGGATCAACAGTCCATATCAAACCTCGATCTGATGGCTGAGATTGTTTCGCAATTTCGCATATCGCGAAATTGAGAGGTTAGGGAACCCCATTCCTTTAACTTTCCAGTCAAGGACATGATGATCTTTCGCCATGTTTTCTATGGATCAACGGTCCACGACTGTCCCCAATGGACGGCCAGGATTCCTTCACAGTTTTGGGGAGTTGGATGACTCTTGGACTTATCCAGCTTGCAGCTTCACCATATCTAACGTCTATTGAGCCTTCGTAGATACCCCAAATCCTATGGCCTAGATCTTCTCGCGATTTCGCCACTTCACAATTTTGATATTCTTGCCATCGTTGTTCTTTGCCATCACTGATCTTTTCCATCGTTGTTCTTGCCATCAATGACAAGCTTACTCCCAACTGTAAACCTTCCAACAATCTCCCCCTTTGGCATTGATGGCAACAAAGGCACCCCTGTTCTTTTCTCTTCCTTTGACATCAATGTCAAAGAAAACACGCTCCCCCTGAGTTGTTTCATTAATTTTAGGAGGTATCATATATGCAACCAATACAGGACTCCCCCTAATAGGATGGACTCTCTTAGATGTGAGACGAGATGACACCCAGCTTCTGTCTGAGATATTCAAATGGTGTCTTTGCTAGAGGTTTAGTAAAGATGTCTGCAATTTGTTCTGTAGTGGGAATGTAATTGACCTGAACAATCTGATTGGTGACCTGCTCTCTCAGAAAATGATATTTTATGGGAATATGCTTGGTCTTGGAGTGGAATACAGGATTTTTAGACACACTGATGGCACTAGTGTTATCACAATGAATTGGGATCGGTGTAGTGTATTTTACCTCCAAATCTGCAAGTGTCTGAATCATCCATAATACCTGAGTGCAACAGGTAGCAACAGCAATGTAATCTTCCTCTGTGGTTGATAAAGAAATGGAACCTTGCTTTTTACTAAGCCAGGCTACTAAGGAGTCACCCAGGAAGAATGCTCCTCCACTGGTGCTTTTTCTCTCATCAACACAGTTTGTCCAATCTGCATCTAAATAAGCAGTCAGCTGAAGATTTTGATTTCTGGGATACCACAGACCATAAGTCATTGTTTCTTTCAAATACCTGAATATCCTTTTGACAGCGTGCAAATGACTCTGTTTAGGTGCAGCGTGATATCTTCCTACCATTCCTACAGCATGCATTATGTCTGGGCAAGATGATGTGATGTACAGCAAGCTTCCTATCATTGATCGATATGAGCTTTGATCAACATCAGGGGAATCATCATCCTTGCTTAATTTACATCTAGTTACCATAGGTGTACCCACAGGTTTAGAATCTTCCATTTGAAACCTTTTCAACATTTCTCTTAGAAATTTTTCTTGAGAAATGAACATCCCTTCGTGCCTCTTAGTAATTTGTAGACCAAGAAAAAATGACAGTTCTCCTATGATAGACATTTCAAATTCAGACTCCATGGCAGAAGCAAACCATTGTACCAATGAATCCTTATTACATCCAAAGATGATGTCATCTACATAGACCAGTACGATGAGCAAATTATTATCCTCTGTTTTAATATACAGATTGTTGTCAGTTGTTCCTCTCTTGAACCCTTTGTCTTTGAGATACGTATCCAGTCTGTGATACCAGGCTTGAGGGGCCTGTTTTAAACCATATAAATCTTTCTTCATATTGCATACTAAGTCAGGGTTATCAGACAGTTTGAAACCCTCTCGTTGTTCCATATAGACTTCTTCACTTAAATCTCCATTTAGAAAGGCTGACTTGACATCCATTTGGTAGACTTTAAACCTTTTATGACAAGCATAGGCAAGAAACATTCTGATAGCTTTTAATCTTGCTATGGGTGCAAATGTTTCACCAAAATCCAGTCCTTCTATCTAAGCATATCCTTTATAGACTAACCTTGCTTTGTTCCTGATAACTTGTCCTTGCTCATTCAACTTATTCTTAAAGATCCATTTGGAGCCAATGACGTTTTTACCTTCAGGTCTTTGAACCATCTCCCACATATTGTTTTTCTCAATCTGATCAAGTGCATCATTCATTTCTTTAACCTAGTGATCATCTTTGTTGGCTTCATTGAAATTCTTGGGTTTCGGCATGGATATGAGAGCTATATGAGATTGTTCGATGGTTTTGATTAGCTTTCTCCTGGTTTGTACACCTTTGTATTTTTCTCCAATTATCTGACTTGCGGGATGATTCTTTTGAATGATTATGGAGGAGGAATTTGTAGTTGACTGTTGATTTGACTCTGTCTAAGTGTCTGAGTCTTCATCTAATTCAGAGTCTTCATTTTCTGATTCTTGGACCTGTTCATATTCAGCTTTAGCTATGTCTTTTGTAGAAGACTCATTACTGTATACCTCTCTTGCTGGGATTCCTTCATCAATTTTTACATCAATACAGTCAACCATTTTATGCAGCCTCTTATTATAGCATCTATATCCTTTACTGTTTGTAGCATACCCTAAGAAGATAACTTCATCAGCCCTGTCATCATATTTGTCGAGGTTCTCATCATTATTCTTTATGTAGCATTTACTCCCAAAGACTCTGAAGTGTTTGATTGAGGCGGGTCTTCCAAACCATAATTCATAAGGTGTCTTGTCACTTTATGGTCTGAGGTGGGCTTTGTTAAGCACATGGACTGTTGTGTGTATTGCTTCTACCCAGTAGGTTTGACCAATGTTCTTCTCATTCATCATTGACCTGGCCATTTCCTGCACTATTCTGTTTTGCCTCTCAACAACTCCATTTTGTTGTGGAGTTCTTAGGATTGTGTATTCTCTCTTGATCCCATGTTCACCGTAGAATTCCTTGAAGTCTCTTGACATAAACTCTCCTCCCCGATCTGATATTAATGCCTTTAACCTCTTGCCTGTTTGAGTCTCTGTTAAAGCCTTAAATATTTTAAACTTCTCAAATGCTTCATCTTTTTCTTTGAGAAAGGCAACCCAAGTAAGTATGGAGTAATCATCGATAATCAGCATGAAGTATTTTTCGTTCCCTGTTCCTTCCTGTCTTGATGGTCCACATAAATCCATATGAACTAGTTGGAGTGGTTTCTCTATTGAAGTAAAGCTCTTGGACTTAAACTATGTCATGTTTTTCTTCCCTACTTGACAGGGTTTACACATTGAATCTTGGGGCTTTGATATTCTCGGAAGATCTTTTACTACCTCGAGGTTTTTGAGTTTGATTAAGTGGTCAAAGTTTAGATTTCCAAGTCTCCTATGCCATAACCAACTTTCATCATGTTTTCTTAGATGACATTCTTCTCTATTTTCTTTCAACACATATACATTATTTTCTGTCCTTATGCCTTTGGCCACCACTTGACCTGAGTTGACAGACTTTATCTTGCAGTCCTTAGACGTGAACAACACTTCGCATCCTTTGTCACACATTTGACTTACACTAAGCAGATTATGTTTCAGCCCATCCACAAGTAGAACATCTTGGGCTTTTCCTTTTCCATTACTTAAGCTCACCATCCCTTTACCCTTTCTTTTCCCTGGAGCATCATTTCCAAAGGTTACGTTTTCTGATTTGCTTTCACTTAGAGATAGAAACTTGCCTTTGTCTCCCGTCATGTGTTTGGAGCATCCACTGTCTATATACCAAGGGTTCGTTTTTCTTTGAGCGGACAACACTAATCCACACTTGTCACTTTCCTTCTTCTTCCAAAACTTGACATTTTTAGCAGGAGATTTCGAATCTGGTTCATATTCCCTTAAACAGAAGTCAATATATTTGTGTCCATAGTTATGATAGATGTAGCATTCAATATCATTGTTCAACAGGTCAAACTTGTTAGTGCAGCGTTGTCTGCTCATTGACTGTTGATTATTTCTTGACCTCTTTAGTTGCATGTCCCTGGACTTAATTTGGCAATTGGCAATCAGTGAAGGTTTGTTACTTGGCTACATCATTCTTTGTTGTGGCAAGTATTTATTCCTTTGAAATATTAATTGCTCATGTCTAAGTCTTAAGGAACAATTTACAGCTTTGTGACCAAAGTTAGCACGGCAGAAACAATAGCCATAGAAGAATTCTTTGTACCTGTAAAATGGTTGTCTTCTTTGAGAAAATCGATTTCTTCCAGACTGATGATGTCGTTCAGCAGTGAGCACATTACTTCTTTGTTCTACAGATTCAGATCTGGCATATTTTACCTTACTCGACCTAGGCGGCTGATTGTCTTCCTTTGTTTCTGCAGGATTGTTATTGTCATTGGTTGTACTTTTGACAAACTTGATGGGTTCTTCATTTCCTTGCTTACCACTGCTTGATCCCTCTTCATACCCCAAGCCAATTTTCAGCCTTGGATTCCTTTGCTTATTCAGAATGGTGGCCAATCCTTCTGAGGCTTTGATACTTGACAGATTTTGATTATACAAGGCTTGAAACTTCTCCATTTATTTCCTCGTTTTCACTACTTCTTGTTCTAATGCTTCACATCTTGCCTTCTTTTCTGATAGCTGTTGTTTCAGAATCTCTTCGATTTTCTTTGCCTCTTCCAATTCTACTTTTAGTAGGACAAGGTCTTCATCAGGTTCTTTACTGTCTTTCTCGAATTGTATCAACAATTGTCTTTGCTTTCTGTTCTTGATTCTTATTCTGTCAATCTCTTCCAGTGCACTGGTCAGTTCTCCTTCCATGTCAACCATAGATTTTTCTTCATCACTTCCTGAGRTTTTAATATCATAATCCTATTTGGCCATAAGTATGAAGTCATTTAGTTTATCTTCAATAGAGGAGTCATTTTCTTCATCATCTGAAGGATCATCATCATTGTTTATGCACAGACTTTTCTTCTTAAAGTTTTTATCTTTAAAGAAATTTATGTGTTTGTACTTCTCCTCATCATCACATGTCTGATCCTTTCCTTTGTGGGGACATTTATTTGCAAAATGACCTATCTTGCCACAGTTGAAACATTTGAAAGGTAGTTTACATTTGTATTTTCCTGATCCCTTCTTCAGTCTCTTCACAAATTTTGCTTCAATTTCATCGGGCTCATAATCCTCATTCTTGTCTGCTTTAAATGATGCTTCTCTGGAGGTAGGTTTATCTTTAACTATTCTCATTTCATATGCAGTCAATGTTCCTAGCATTTGATCAAACCCCAAGGTTTTTAGATCATTAAGTTCTTCTATAGCAGAGACCTTCGGGTTGAACCTATCTGGGAGAGATCTCAAGATTTTCTGAACTAAAGAAGGTTCATCAATTGTTTCACCAAGTGCCTTCATTTCATTTACCATTTCTTCTACTCTTAGAAAGTATTTTCCA